>WOUI01000293.1:0-44124 GCA_012184565.1 Aspergillus floridensis | reverse complement strand
GGCCAAGTATAGAGAGGGGGGTTTTTCGGGTTTTTTTTTTGGTGGGCAAAAGTTTTCCATAAAAAGCATTTTTTCCCCCCCCCCCCCCCCCCCCTCTACAGCTTGACAAACTGACTTTCCTCTGCCATCTTCCCGGCGAGCCCCGTCACCGAAACCGCTTGCATGATATCGGAGATGGAGCAATCCGCCTGCACCGTCGCAACCGACCAATTGCGCAATTCCACCGCCACTAAGGAATCGACGCCGAATTGCGCAAGAGGTAAGGAGCGATCAACCCGCTCTCGGGTGCGACTGAACATTTCGGCCAATTTCGTGACCAAGGCGTTTTTGATGACTAGGATTGCTTCAGTCTGTCAGACAGGCTTCCGGTGAGGAACGAGATGTAGGACCAGAAGAAGAGGGGGTTTGCTGCTCAAGAATGGCGAACCTGGCATCGCGGTTCCAGCCCGCAGCAGCCTCCGACCGGACAAAAGCCCTTGGTAGCCCGGTGACGATGTGACAAGTCTCTGGGGTTCGGATGGGATGGCGGATGGCGGACGCGACCAAGGCCCACACCTCCTGTTCGGACACGGCGCGTAGTCCGAGCTTCTCGAAGTGATGCGTGAGGGGTTTCGATTCTGCGACAACGCCGACGGATGAGACCATTCCCAAGTCTATGGAGACGGCGAGGAGACCCTGAATTGCGCGGTGGCGGGCCAATGCGTCCTGATAACTTCCCCAAGCAGCGTAGTTGGCCTGGCCTGCGTTGCCACCGAACTCACTATGGAGGAGATAAGAATAAAGAAGCGAGTGTCGGAGGGAAGAAGGGTTTAAAAATTCCACGATCCTTGGACTTTGGGCTTGATGGCGGCGAGGTAGTATTCACGGGTCATCGTCTCGAAAATTCCATCTTAGAGTTGATAAGTAAGATTAGTACTGATTTCTGTGATCTGGTGATGTTGACTGATCGATCTACATACGTATCTTCAGGACCATGGCGGCTTGAATGACGCCACGAATGGGCAGTAGGTGGAAGGCATGTTGTTGTAGAACCAACTGCAGCTGAGTCGTGTTAGTGATGTCGCAACTGGCCAGCACAATTATGGCCCCAGTGGCCTGTTGTAGATGTGCAAGCTATGGAGGAGTTCCAGTTGTGGTGGAGGTAGTAGAAGCAGAAGCAGCCGATCGGGAGAGGAGGAGGAGATGCCAGGCGGACACCGCCTTCCACCATCAGCCACTGGGCGAGATACTGCTCGATCCCTCCACACACCGCCTAAGGTAAGATATGGCTCCTCACGTGACAGCATCACCACCGGTCGCACCGCCCGCTGCACCTTTTATGGAGACCTCCTCCTCCTCCTTCACCTCCATCGCAATCTTCCCCACGTGTTGCCCGGTCTGCATCGTGCGAAATGCCTTCTCAATGTCTCCCATCCCAATTCGCGTGACCGGCGTGACCGGTCGAATCTCCCGTTTCTCCATCAATCCATTGATCGCTCCCAAGATCCGTTGCACCTCCTTATCTCTCCGTTCCCCGAGCGTGATCAGATCCAGCGACGCGAACATCGTACTCCGCCCAAACGGTCACATCTCCACCATGCCGTTCTGTTCGATAGCTCGCTTACCGATCTCGATAAATCGTCCAAACAACCCCACGCACTGCCACGTTTCGCGCAACAAAGCGCCCGGAAGCGATTTGAGCACCACGTCCACCCCCTTCCCCTTGGTCGCCGATATCCGATGATTCGCAAAGGAACGGTTGCGGCTGCTGAAGATGTGCGACGGGCGGATCCCATATTCCTCTACCAGGAGGTCGCGTTTGTGCTCCGATCCGACCGTCCGCGCGACCCTAATGGCGGCTTGGCCGACACCCCCCGTGCTGGAGTGGATGAGCACTCGTTCATCGCGTTGGAGACGTGCCAGATCTACCAGGGCATGATAGGCGGTGATAAATGCAAGGAGGAAGGAGGCTGCCGTGTGAGAGTTCATTTCCGCGGGCAGCTGGGCCACCTTGGTGAAGGCGATACGCACCCTGGTTGCGAAGTAGCTGAGAATGAAGGCATACACCCGCTGCCCGGCAGTGAAGCCAGCGGCGCGTGCGACCGGTCCGGCGCGGGTGATCACTCCGATGCATTCAAAGCCCATCTGCGTTTCGTCGAGCTGACCCAGCGCAACCATGATGTCCCGGAAATTGAGTCCGAAAGCGCATGGCTCGATCTCCACATCGTCGGCAAGAGCCTCGTCGATAGTGGGCTCTTCCGTGAACATAAGGCTGTTGAGCAGGCCCGGGGTGGCAACTTCCAGCCGAATGTTCTGGCCTGGGGTCGACCAAGGCTGCATCTCCGGGGCCCGAGGCTGCGTGGTGTCCACCAGCTGGGCCTCCTGTCGGTTTCCGTATACTCGTGAGATATGGATCACGGAATCCCTCACAGCATGCTCGGTTTCTGGTAGATGAGCGGAGGATGCTGCCAATGTATTGGGGACAATGTGTGCGATATCATTCGCAGATGAGAGACCACATGGGGGCCTTGGGGTCCAAGTCCACCAAGACGTATCGGTGGGGAGGATTCTCACAGCGCAGTGTACGGAGAAGACCTTGATGCGGACTGCTCAGAGGTTCTTCAGCATTGCATTGGGCGCCGCATGATACCCACACTGTAGCCTGACAGCTGCGGAGCACGCGTCGAAGGGAGTGGAATTGCTGAGCAGAAGGGTCATCGAGTATTGGTTGACAAAGCTCGTCTAAGATGATACAAGTTTTGCCATCAGCAACAAGTACTTTAAGCGCAGAGACAACGGAGAGGCCAGACACAAATTCAGCAGCTAGCCCGTGCTGAAGTGCTTGCTGCCAGTCTTCCAGCGGGTTGGTTCTAGAAATGAGAGAAGAACTTCTGTATGAGTGGCAGATGTCACGTCTGTCTTGGCCGTCGCAACGACTACTTCTCCTTGGTATCCGTCTGCGTTGAGATCTGGCTGAAGGTGGCAGCTGACCGACTCGAAACCGGCCTGCGCACAGAGCTCCTTCCATAGGCCACTGGCATGAACACTGCCCTGCCATCCTGGAAAAAGTCGCAAAATAGTCTGCAACGCACCATCACCCAGGCTCGGGCCCAGAGGATGCATCTCCCACCAGGAGCAAGAAAAGCATGCAGTGAGCTGAGGGTCTGAACCATTTTCTTCGCCGTCAAAAAAGCTGATGCAGATAGAATAAGCAAACCGTAGCTTGTCCGGGTATATCCCTGGGCATCAGGCTCCGCGTTCAAGTCTAGAACCTTGCACTCGATGTCTGCCTCATCCTTGAGGACCGTATCCGCGTTCTTGACCAGTCCTGCGCTCGAGGCAGTGACCTCGTAGCGAGAGAGCAGTCGCGGACTGTCCTGGGTCAAGGTCTTGATAAATCTCCGTGTAATGGCACCATTGCCTGTTCCAATCTCGGGGATTCTAGCCCGTGGACGTTTTTGGGCCATGAAGCTCGAGCAGCCGAGTTAAAACCGATTCGAGCCTCTCTGAAACAGGACCCCACTCAGCCTGGTTCTCGGCCATGAATTCCAGCAGGATATCTTTCGCCTGGGCTATTCCAGACAGAACATCAGCAAGCTTCTCTCCGATTTAACACAGTAATATTCCCTCGACACCCTCGACACACTGTTTCAGCTCTTGTGTCAACGCTGCCATTCCATGCGCGGTAATCCCCAGGATATCGAGAATCGGACAAGCCCTTTCTGCAACGTCTGTCATCTATTTCCAGTAACTGGAATGCTCAGATGCAACACAATTTTTACCTTAAAATTGATGCAAAGCATCCACAATGAACATGACAGCCGCGGTTTGTAGCTAAGAAAGATGAGGATAGGTCCCGCTTGATGCATCTGGCCCAATGAAGTGCTCAGGTCAGACGAAATCAATATCTGGCTTCCAGACCGAGGTATAGCAGAGTCTGTCGTCGGGCATCCGCATCGCAGGATCCGGACTTAAAGACTGGCACTAGAGCGAGCCCCTGGATAGTGAGAACCGACTTTTCGGACTCTGTGCCTGTGTCGGTGATCCGAAGTAAGGTCTCGAACCCGCGTCTGTTTACCCTTACCAAGGTTGAATTCGCGTGGAACCGGTGACCTGGGGACGCTGTCAAGTCCGCGGAAATGTAAAGATCCTGAATCGATGTCGGGATCATTGCGGTGCGTTCTTCGCTTCCCCCAACGGAAAGAGTTCTGTTAGGCTGGTTGAAATGCGTCTAAAGTGGTAGGATGAATGATGTCGGGTTGCTCGTATTGCTGGGGCATTGTTGTCGCCCAATCGGCCACCTGAATCACTGACTGCGCGTATCTAGGAGCTCATTTCGCTGACACTAGATTCCGGAAGACAAGGCCGAGGCACAGGCCTACGGCGTCTAGCATCTTGTACATATCCGCGGGGTCAAGGGCACTCCACGCTCTGGGAGGTACTGGTAATGGCGCAGCATTAGGGGCAGGAGGGCCTTTCCAACCGGCACTCTGAGCCAGAAATGAGGTACAACAGAGCCCCTCGCAATGCAACGTACACGAGCCACTCGTCTGTTTGGCAGACTGGATCAAAAACTCATACCACCCCTGTCCTTGATGAACCTGATCGCTACATGCGCGGAGGGACAGTTGTACCTCAACTCCTTCCGCTGAGTCTTTCAGGATTAGTGGCTTGTGTATTTGATTCTCCTGCAGCTGATAGCCATGGATGGGTTGGGCTGGTGATTGCAGCTGTCGCAGTACCTCAACCACCATGCTCATATACCATTCCCACGCGTGGCACACGCATACTGCGCTGGGTTGTCATGGGCATAGCCTTTGGATCGCGTTCAAATGCGTCGGTTTCAACTAAGTTCGTAGCAGAAACCATTGTATAGGGCGGTTGATCACAGCAAGATGACGGGGCGAGTCTAATGTTGACGGTAGGCCAGTTGATCTTGGGCTTAACTTGCAACAAGTTCTGAGAAGCGGAGGTTGATGCTACTGGACCATTCCTCTAATGAGCCAATGGCAACTGTCGCCAATATTGCAGTCTTCCATGTTCAGCATGTACAGTTAGGCTGAACAACTACGTGTCCGGTCTGGTGATGGGGTCTGGTGATGGGCAATTCACTCCAACGGCCATCCTAATGCTGTCGGGTCAGGGTTGGGCGCGTTTGACTGTCTGGCAATCAGTAGTCGAATGAAAGGATCTTTCTTAGTCTGTGTTGGACCTTGCTGCATCACATCAGGTGGCTCTCTCTCTTCAAGCGCGAAATGTACGTTTGTAGCATGGCGGGCCGATCACCAGCGTTGCGGATGTTGAGCCCGAATCCATGTATGCATGTCACTTCGGTCGTCCGATCCAAAATTGGGTCAGGTTTCTGCTGTGCTTGGATCCAGAAGCAGCCGCAGACGTGACGCAAGTATTCCCCTGTTGCATTTTGGCAAGAAGGAGTCAAGCATTGATCGACTGTGTCCGGAGTATCTCAAGCCCCGAGCAAGATTACGCTGAGTTCATGCCTGCCGATGCTGCGGAGTCACGCGTCTGCGCCACGAGGGCGATCTTGAAACAGAAACAGTTCGCAGCCAGTGGGTAGGACGCTCTTCGCGCTGCCAATATCAGAGGGCTACCACTATTGCCTGTTGTCTGTCCCATTGCCCTCCCTTCATATGCATGACTTACCACAAGTGACATACTGGAATATTATCACGCTTGAATGATGACATTGTTTCGGTTGTCCCCTTGCAGAACGACAAAATGGTGCTCTATGGTCAAAAGCCATCCCATATTCTCAATACCTAATCTACAGCGTGTTGGGAGTTGCATCTCATCAAATTCAAACGCAAACAATCCCCGTGAATGCACGCCCATCCTCCTGATACAACATCTCCTTCCGTTTCCCATCCCGATCACAGCGATAGACACCACCCCCGAGGTCCGTCAGGAAGATATCCCCAGACTTCCGATCAAGACTCACCCCAATCGCCTCATGCAAACTCCGAGCCAGAATTTCCGGCCTGCCCACCGGTCGACCCTTTGCGTCCAAGCTGACTCGATAGAGTGCATTGCCCAGGGGCAGCTCCCCGCGATCTGTCCAGTACAGCTCGCCTTTCTCCTCATCGATCTCCAGATCAATCGGCTCCGGCAGTCCGCTCAGGATGCACAGTTGCCCATCCTCGTCCTCGCCCACAATCCCAGGTGGTGCATGGGTCGCAGCCGAGAAGATGCGCCCTTTGCCACTCTTGGGCGCGCCCTTCTGTGTCCAGTAGAACCGGTTGAACCGATTCGAGACGGCGATCCCGACGCACCAGTCCCGTACATCAGTCACCCCTTTGCCTTGTCTCCCTCGCCGTCGTGAGACGAGAATCTCCAGACCCGACCCGTCAAAATTACAGCGGTAGACTGCGCAGCCCTCGCGGTCGGAGAAGTACAGCTTCCGCGCTGTCTGGTCGAGGGTCAGCTGCTTGGGGGTGTTGATCGCGCCCGGTTCAAGGACGGTCTGGATGTCGCTCCCGTCTAGAGCTGAGGAGTAGACTGCACCATCCTGTCGGCCGGGGACCCCCATGTTGGTCCAGAAGATGCGGTTGGTGGTGGTATCGACTGCGATGCCGTCAGGAAGGAGCTGGTTAATGACCAACACTTTGCAATCGGTCCCGTCTGCCGCGAGAGACAGGATTTGGCCGACTGGGGTGGAGATCGAGGAGGCCGCTGTGGAAGAGGCGAGTCCGACGTCTAGGACGAGGAGACGGCGGTCGTGGGTGTTGGTGGGGTCACTACTACTGTTGCTAACTGCGCTAGACAGGGGACAGAGCCCGCCCAAGGCGCATTTGGCGCCCATTTTACCTTTCTCGAGGTAGTTGGTGGTGAGGTAGTCTACGGTCTTTTCGGAGGAAAGGCCCCGTTCGTGGATGTAGTGCTGCTCAATGAAGGCGACGGTGTCGAGGCCAACGTCTGTTCCACCATGCAGACTTAGTATGATGAGACGGAGATGCAACCAGGGGCTAACAACTCACTATCCATCATCCTGCACGGCAGCGTCCTTCCCCGAATAAACATCTCCTCCCACATAGCATCGATCTCTTCGGGAACGGACACCCCCTCGGAGAGAATGCTCAGCACCTCTCGTTTGACCGCCGCCCAGAGCCGATTGAAGATAAACCCAGTCGATTGTTTGCGTGCGACATACGGCGAGGTCGCGCCTTCGCGGCAGCGCTCCACCATGAAAGGGAAGATGGCCTCGTGCGTGAAGCCGTCCGTCATCAACTCCACCGTCATGCATTGCGGCGGCATGTAGTAGTGCATATTCAGAATCCGTGGCTTCACGGCGTCCGGGACCCGGTCCAGCATCTCCGAGGTCTTGTAGGAGGAAGAATTGGATGCAAGAATGCTATCATTTGGGGCGAGGGCGGAAAGATCGGCGAAGGTGGCGATCTTCAGAGGCAGTTTTTCGGGAACGGCCTCAATGACGAGCCAGGCGAATTCCACTGCTTCTTCGAGGTTGGTGAAGCTGTGTGCTTTTCCTGGAATGCAGTCTGTCTTGCTGGCGTAGGAGGAGATTTGTTCATGGATGTAGGCGATGCCGGAGGTGAGTTGCTCCGGGCTGGGATCGCGTAGGTGGACGTCGTAGCCCGCGGAGGCCCAAATGCAGCCTATTTATTGCCTATTTTAGCGCATATATCAATCGATGAGCCTCGAGAACACTGACCGATTCGCCTTCCCAGGACGCCAGCGCCCAGAACCGCGACGGGGCGGTTCCTGTAGTCGTGCGGTGGGGACCAGCTGGAATGCATTTTGTAGGTGCAAGACGATGTGTTACAAGTTCGGCAGTCAGCAGGAGGAAAGCTTATTTGGTTCGTTGCATACAGACCGGGATTCGAGATTGAAAGGAGCAAATGCTATATATAGGATCTGCTCATATAGTGGGCTGGTGATATACGAGGAGTAGTTCTTCAGGTATATCCGGGATGCCGATATCCGGCCTGCCGCGGCATGCCGAGGTGTGGTGCTATGCTTGGATCCACTGCTTGCTTGATCCCGCGGGAGAGCGGCTGCTATACCTCTACTATAGTTATACTCGTTATGGTAACTCCATGAAGTACAGTACACGTAATTGTTGGGACAGACATGAACACACTTCCGCGGGATGTGCTCATGATCCCAACAGTCACCGTGAGCCCCCCACCATCCGTGCCCTCACTTCTTCCAGGATCACCCGCTCATCCTTCTCCTCTACTTTCCACTCTTTCTCAATGATCGTCTTTCTGTCTTCACTTCGCAGGCAGAACTTCGCTCTAACAGCAGCCGGATCCGAGTCCCTTGATAAAGGCGAATCCACCCCCCCCTCCCCACCCTCATCTCTTGCAATGTCGAACCCCCACAGCAGCCTCGCCACCACAATGAACAACGAGGCCCGCGCCAATCGGTAGCCCGGACACAACCTCCTCCCAAACCCAAACGCCGAAACCGGCAGCCCAGGATCCTCGACATACCGCTGGGGCTGGAAGGCCTGCGGCTCCTCAAACACCTCCTCATCCATATTGTACCCCCACTGATTCGCGATGACCGTCGCACCCTTCGGAATCCGGTACCCCAGATACTCGTCCTCCTGGATGACCGCATGCGGCACTCCAATCGGGGAGATGGGCCGCCAGCGCAGGAGTTCGGAGATGATCGCATCGAGGTAGGGCAGGGCCGGGATGTCGGCAAAGGTGGGGAGCCGTGAGGCGCCGACCACAGCATCGAGCTCGTGCTGCGCCTGCTTGACGGTCTCGGGATAAAGCAGGCTGGCAAGGACGAAATTCTCCAACACCATCTTGGTGGTGTGGATGCCCGCCACATACAGCTCGCCCAGCGAGTAGCAGATGTGCTCCCACGGGAGAGAGGCCATGAGGTCGGACTTGGTGGTGATCTCGTGGCTCCAATTCCAGCAGGGAGCGCTGAGAGCGCTGTCGGTGCACTCCTGGTAGACGGCTTTGGTCTGCTCGTGCAGGGCACGGGCTTTGGTGCGCCAGGTGAGGAAACGGCGGGCGGGGATGAGGCGATCCAGAATGGGGAATAGGTCGAGCAGGTTGGTCCAGAAGGCGGCGGCCTGGAGAATGAAGACGGCCATCTCGTTGATCTGTTCCAGGCGCGTGTGGTCGGTGTCGGAGCGGCCCTGGCCCTTGCCGTAGACGAGAGTGAACATGACATTGGCAGTGTATTGGTAAAAAAGGTCCGAGAACTGGGGGGTGGTGCTGTTGCTGCTATCTGCGGGCGGGATGAACGAGTGCATCAGCTGCTTACTTTGGATATCCTGCAGATGCTGGTACGCGTTGGTGCATTGGTAGTTGAGCAGCGACATGTGCAGCCGGCGATTGAGGCGCCATTCGTGTCCGTACGGCATGAAGGCAGCCGCCAGCCCTTGGTGGAGGTATTTGTCCAGCCATACGGACGGGGGCCGCGAGCTGTAAATGCTGGCGCGTTTCTCGAGCAACTCCTGTGCGACCTGGCGAGTGCCCAGAATGATGAAGGATCGCGTGCCGATCTTGAAATGTACTACCGGGCCGTAGGCCTGGCTCCATGCATGGAAGGTTGGAGCGAGATCTCGTTGCTGGATGAGGGCTGTGAGTCCGGCCACGAGACCCGGACCCGGTGGGAGTGACAGTGCTCCTGATGGACCAGAGCGGATGAGGCCGCCATGATACAGGCCGAGAGACAGCACCAGTGTGAGAAGTGTGAGAATTGTGAGGAGGACTGAGGTCTCCATTGCTTCACTCCTTGCTTCGTCTCGTGGGCCGTGAGAAATGTCAAAGGGATCACCCGGGGAATGCGGAGCTTTACTAGGTAGCAGCTTTAGCTTTCGATTTCCCACAGAGACCAAGACCTACGTCACTGCAAAAGAGCGATGCTGCATTGAATTGTAGGGGATGGCGTGAACCAATCATCTTGTTACTAGAATGGAGGGTTGGCCATTTGGGAGACTGGGCTTAAAATAGTTCAAGGACTAGTGGACGTGGCATGCAGAATCGCCGTCGAAATGCGCTGGCAAACCTTCTTCGTGGCCGATCGACACGCACGATCTCTTCAATGGGTTTAACGTGGGCATTGCCCCGCTGCGGTAGGTCAGATCTTGCGATCGGGCTAAGCTGTACTCCGTAGTTGGGACTATTTGACAAGCGAGAGAAACATACATGAGCTTGTCTATGGTGTTGTTGTTCTGGTATTGCCAACTGGAGAAACAGCAGTCCCCCATATTCAAACAGTGGGAAGCCAACCAAGCGGTGAAGACAGCAACAACACAGCACATGATGATGCAGACACGTAAGGTCTGCGGACATCTAGGTCCATAGTCGAAACTTCTATACGTGTATACGTTATGCAGGCACTCCCGCTGGACAGAATCCATGGAAACCCTTGGAAGGTCGGCAAGCCGTCAATGTGTGTGCTATTGACAATCATGATATTTTTCGTTGGTCGGAGGCCCACCTCTCTGAAACATGGATCAAGCCTTCGCTCACTAACGCAGGTCAGGCAGAGTCAGCAACACGATCATATCACGAAGTTGGCCCTTGCCCCTTGCCTTGATTGATTGACCCGTTGGCGAATGTTGATCAACTTCACTTTTTATACGGTACAACTTAGGGTACGTATACGGTCCCGTGACCTTCTTGTGACCGCGATCAAGAACGCCTGCGACTGTACAGTACATTACTTGCTTCAGGCTTTTAAATACTACTTGATTGAATGCTCCATACCTCTATGCAAACAATAACTCTATACGTAACTCTGTACATGTAAACACAGCCTTCAAGCTCAGTTGCTGGTCCGGGGCGGCCACTTCACTCTTCGTTCCGCGCGCACGTACAGATTATTCGGTCGGATCAGTTGGAACATGGGATCATACTCCACGGGCACGAGATCATTCTCCCGACTGAAATGATAGCGGTAGATCAGCTTTGGGAGGAAAATCTTCACCTCCTGAAGCGCAAAGTTGAAACCAATGCACATGCGGGGGCCCATGGCAAAAGGTATGTAAGCCGCCTTGTGTCTCTCCTTCACTGGGGGGGTATCCCACCGGTCAGGGTCAAACCGGCTGGGATTATCCCAGAGGTCGGGGTTGTTGTGAATATGGTGCAGACCCGGCACAATAACCGCATCCTTGGGGATCTTATAGCCCCCCGGCAGGATCAAATCGACTTTGGCGGTCCGGCCGGGCTGAAATGACGGATTGGTGAGGCGCATCGTCTCTTTGATGTATTTGTCTTGGAAGACCAACCGGTCCGTGATCTCCGCTGTGAGCTCGGTATCTTCCGTGATACCGTTGTCGATCAGCTCCTGCAGCAGTCGCTCCTGCATCCCTGGATACGTTACGAGACCATATATCAACCACGACAGCAGGGAGCTCGTGGTCGTGAATCCGGCCCCGGTGGCCACGATCAGCGCCCAGATCAGACTCGATTTCGGCAGCTTTTCCCCCTTGTTGTCGGTGGCACGGATGGCATAGTCTGAGAGATTATGCATTAGCCCGGTCACAATGCGGGGGAATCATGAAGGGTAACGAAGGAATACTCACCAACCATGTTAGAGGCTTGCAAAGCCGCCTCCTGTAAAGGCAGGTCGGTGACACCGCCGCGCTCTGCATCCTTGATGGATTGCTCTACCATTGCCTCCAGTTTCGCTTTCAGGTTTCTCAACCGCTGGGGATCCCCGAAGGGAAGCTTGCCGTACCAGTCCCCACGAGAGGTGACCTTTTTGTTGAGGGACAGCATTTCCGCAATGGAGTGAACCATCTCGTGCACAGGAGCATCGGGGGAGGTGAAATGCTCCATATCCAGGCCCAGTGTGAGTTTGCCCACCGCCTGGGATCCAAGCTTCAACATGTACTGGTACACATTGAAGGCGGAGCCTTGTTCATCCAGCGCGTCAAACACTATGAACGCGTCTTCCACAGTACGCTGCATCGTCGGAGCATAATGCCGCACGGCCTTCGGACCAAGGGCTGGGGGCAAGAATTTATGGGCCACGCGCCATTCCGGGGTGTCGGTATCTCCCAGAAAGACTCCCGCAGAGGGTGTTTTCAGGGCATGAAGTGGATGGGCTTCGTTGATCTTCTTAGAGAAGAAGTCCGACTCAGCGAAGACGATGGCGGCGATTTGCGGGTCATTGGTATGGTATGTGGTACGGCCCAGGTTGGTGGTCTTGAAGATCCGACCATACTGGCTATAGAGCCGCTGGTGATTACCCAGATGGTCTGGATAAACCTCAAAATAATTGCCCACGTAAGGGAGGCCTTTGGGACCGTCGGGGTCTCGTACTGCTTGGCCATTGATCGTAATGGCTACGGGTCCGGTAGCCGCGAGGACATCGCTGACATCGACGAGACACTCCATGTCGGTTTGGAAGCCAATCTCTGACTTGAGGTTAGTGATTAATGACAAACGGAGCATGGTCGCTGTCAGACTGACCATTGGGTTCCACAATGGCAAAGTAAGCAGCCACCGTGTGCTTCATTTGATCCAGGTTCGCCGATGCATCAATTGTGATGTGCTTGGCAGAGGTGGTCGCCTCGCCCAAGAGATAGAACTGCTGGTTCGACATGGTGCGTGGCCACGATGATCTGCTAGTTGACCTGGAATTGATCGCCCTCTTGGGGAATGACTTGCCCTTGTCTTTATAACTGGGTAGTTGCCAGTATCGATTTTCCACTCTTAATGAAGTCTCATATACCTCGGTGGAGACGCATTCATCTCTCCCGCGGCTTTATCTCTCCCGCGGCAGTGAGAGGAGGGCCCCACGGCTTCATCCCGAGGTAGGACGGCCAGCTTTCCATTTCGCCCTCGACAATTGGCCATGATGCTAATGGGGTGTGACATGGATGTGGGCCATGACAGAGTTCGGGAGAGTATTAGTCTAGAAGCCCAAGGTATACAGCCGCTCTGGGGCCTTATAAATATACAAGAGTCTCTGTGCACCGTTGGCCCGTAAATCAGCTCACGGGACCTCAGTCCGACCTTTGAGGCCTCTTAGAAGTCTCTTTCTTTCGCTTCCTCTCGCGCTCTCCTCTCACGATGCAGAAATTACCACAATATACGACGGACGAGGTTGCTGGTCACAAGTCCAAGGATGATTTGTGGATCGCTGTTCGTGGCAAAGGTACCACCCCCCCCCCCTTTTTTTTTTTCACTCGTGGACTGCTGGCTTCCATAACAAGTCAAATACTGATGAGATTTCCTGATGTAGTGTACAATATCACCGATTATGTTCGAGATCATCCTGGTGGGGCAGAAGTATTGATGGATGTCGCTGGACTGGACGCGACCGAAGCGTATGAGGACGTGGGCCATTCCGAGGTATGCACGGGAATCATATTCACCACTTATGTACAGTACGTTTGAAAGCTGACATGACACCCACAGGATGCAGACGAGATCCTCGAGACATATCTCATTGGAAGATTAAAAGATGCACGCGAGCGGGTTCGACCCCAGACCGTCCGATTGATCCAGTCCACAAGCCCTGTGCCGCCCACAGCCCCGGGAAAGGCCGGTTCCATCACGCCTGTAGCCCTAACCATCTTCTCCATCGGCGGGGCGGCCGTCACCCTGTTTTATGGCTGTCGCTTGCAGGCCAAACTCCCTGCAAGTTGGTCGGCACTTCCCGAGCTTCGAAGCCTCTTGCCCTCGCTTCAATCCCCCCATGCGCTGTCCACCTCCGGGGGCTTCTATACCGGGTTTGCCGTGGCAGCCGGACTGGCGACCCTCGTGGGCTCGATGGTCGCGTCCAAGTTATCACAAATGACCCAAATCAAGTCGGGCTTCACCGAGTACCCGCCCTACATCAAATGTCGCAAGCGGATTCGAAGGAATCCTCATCTGGTCAAGGGATTTCTTGATCCCAAGGAGTACAAGAGTCTCCCCCTGATTCGCAAAGAAGAACTGGCCCCCAATGTCTATAAATTCGTGCTGCAGCTCCCCAGCCCGCAGGATGTAATCGGACTGCCTATCGGTCAGCATGTTGCTATTAAGGCAAACGTCGACGGCAAGGCCGTCTCCAGGTCCTATACTCCTACCTCAAACAACCTGGATCGCGGAGTCTTGGAGCTGGTGATCAAGTGCTATCCCGACGGGCTGCTGACGGGACGGTATCTCGCCAACCTGGAGATTGGCCACGAGATTCAGCTCCGGGGCCCCAAGGGCGCGATGAAGTATACCCAAGGGATCTGTAAGCGCATCGGCATGATTGCCGGGGGCACTGGCATCACCCCCATGTACCAGCTGATCCGGGCGATCTGCGAGGACTCGACCGATCTTACGGAGGTCAGTCTGATCTATGCGAATCGCACGGAAGACGATATTCTGCTGCGGCGGGAATTGGACAAGTTCGCGCAAAGCTATCCTCGGAATCTCCGTATCTGGTACATGTTGGATACGCCACCTGAGACTTGGGCATTTGGGCAGGGGTATGTCACGGCAGAGACCATGAAGGAGCGATTGCCTGCTTCGTCTCCTGATACAAAGGTCATGTTGTGCGGACCACCGGGGATGGTGAACGCCTCCAAGAAGGCTTTGGTGTCTCTGGGGTTCGAGGCTCCTGGGGCAGTGGCGAAGATGACAGATCAGATCTTCTGTTTCTAGTACTGTGCCTATGGCTCGTTTTTGGGGGGGGGGGTCCAGTTGGTAGATGCTCTGGGAGCCTGGCAAAGGTAGTTACTGGATATATGTATGTACTGTACTGGACATTCTGGAGAGAACATGAGGGATCCAGGAGGGCAAATGCTAGAAGCGCTAGAATATACTCCGTATTCATGATTAGTTGTCCACATACCGATTACTATAGTAGTTCTCTTCCCACTTGCCTATTCTATAGATGTATTGGTATTTTGGCAGGATACTGTCGGCGTTCCTAAGCAATCCGGCCACATGACTCCAAAGGCCTCTTCATCTTATTTATCTCCGGAAACGTAGCTAGTTCAACCAAACAACCAACTACTAAGAAGATCAAGGATACGTTCCAGCACCTCTCCTCCAAAACCTCAAATATCGACAGATACTAACTTATGTCATCGGGGTGTGCATAGAATCAGCTGAATAGCGGATGCTGACTAACTATGCAATATGAACGAAGGTGTGCCCGGTTTGCCCGTTTGCCCGGTTTGCCTCGTTTACCTCATTTGCCTCATTTGCTTCCTCCCGCGGGATCTCCTCGTCTCCTTCTCCCTTCAACGTTCCCGAGGAACCTAAGGTACCTTGAATCAACTTCCACTTTCCATCCTCCGTTCTCCATTCACTCTTGCTTCCACTACAGCTTCATGTCAGCTCGTCGTTACCGATCTACGGTCGCCTGTCACTCATGCCGTCAGCGTAAGGTACGATGCAGCATCAATGTTACCGGGGTTCCCTGCATCCGCTGTGCCCAAGACCATGCCGAATGTGTGGTGGATCCTCCCCCGGCTGAGAGGTGAGACCGGCAGGAAGCGTCTTTCTAACATAGGAGAGTTACTGACGGAGTGTGGGAAGTGCCAGGACCAGCCGGCGCAATGCATCGGCTCGACAACGGTTACGTGCCGTGAACAGTAGCCCGTCTTTCCGCGGTGCACAGCCCGAAGGGGATGCAGATTGCCCGACGATGCCTCGGACACCGGCCTTTCAAAGAGTCTCAGCAAATTCACCGGCTGCTTCGGCTTCGGAACGATACAGCATCCAGGACGAGGAACGCAACGGTCTCGAGATTGCAGAGGCCGCTTTGGGCAACCCGGAACGTGCCGGACAGGTTCCTTTTTACACCGGTATTACTCATTCCTTACAGCCAACCCGGGCACACCGCCGTGGCTTGAGTCTACCCAAGGCTAACGGCCTCAATTCTGATCAGGGGATAAGACTGGAATAACTTCAACCCTGACGCTCCTTGCTCCGGGAGAATCTCTACCCCGACATTTCCTGATTCCGTCGCGCGCAGCGACCTCACTGTCGACGGAGGATCAGAATTACCTGGCAAGCAAAGGGGTCTTCAATTTACCGAGCAGCGAAGCATGCCATTGTCTGCTTCAGGCATACTTTCGTCATGTCCATACGATCATGCCGATCATCGAAGCGGATCAGATCCTGCACTTCTTTCACGCGGGACGATTGCATGCGTTCAATTTGCTGCTGGTGTGGAGTGTGTTTTTTGTTGCTGTGAATGTAGGTCATGACCAGCGCATGATGGCGCGTCTGCGGCCTGCATGCTGCGGCTCGAGTGGAAATTGGAGAGCCTAAGTTCCAGAAAATAGCTAAACGCCCTCGCAGTTTGTTCCGTCCTCTCTCTGCGAGAGAGAAGGGTACGACTCACGAAAGGCGATGAAAGAAGCCATGTATTCCCATGCAAAGGTAAGATAGCGTGTCCTTTCCCCTTGTGTCTGTGCTGGCGAGCAAACTTCCTATAATCCCACCAACGCATCCCAATCACGCCCCTATCGCTTAGAAGTGCTTCGGACTTCAACATGTCCTTGCTGCCACGTTCTACTCTGTCGGAGCTCAGGCAAAGTTTGTTCAAATACTCGCGTGCTTGGGCAAGCGCTCCGAGAAAGAACTTTGGTACCTCCGCTTGTCGAAGAACTTTTCACAGGCGATATTCTAGTCGACGAAGCTGCACATGGTACTGAGTTAGGTACTAATTCGATAAATAGTGTCTCTACAACAACAGTGGAGAGCGAGACAAGGTAGTTCTTCTGCAGTCCTCTTTGATGCTCGGCTTCTGGCACTCCGAAGTAGATGAACATGTCCAGCCTTGGTACTGGACTGGAATATCCGTGACTCTTTGTCAGATCCTCGGCCTCCATCGCAATCCCGACGCGGCACGATATAATGCATCTATCACCGACCGCCAGCGACATCTCTGGCGTCGCCTCTGGTGGACATGCTTCTTCCGGGATCGTTGGCTGAGTTTGACGCTGGGACGGCCGTTACGTATTGACCTCGATGACTGCGATGTGGCCATGCCGTTAGTGGAAGATCTTCTCTATGACCTCAACGATGTTCCGGAGCCACTTCTATCCGCCTTCATTCCGGATGAATTCTCTCGCCTGGCTGAATATTGGATCCAGTTGATGGGCATGAGCAAATTGCTAGGCGCTGTTCTATCCATGAGCTACAAGACAGCTCGTCCGAAACCCTCGCGTAAGGAAATTGAGACTCTTGAGGCAGAGATCTATTGTCAACAACCCCCAGAGAAGGCGTCCCCGGACTGGAATGGTCCCACGAGATTCTACCTGCATCACCTCCAATTGCATTATCAGTATGCGCAAGCCTTTTCTTTGTTCGTTATCCCGCTAATATCCGCAGAGCAATCCTCATCGTCCTATATCGACCGTGTATCACCGACCCGCCGGACGACGTGTCTCTAAATCACCAGACGCAGTGGCAGGAAACCATTCGTCACAAGGCCGACTTTGCAGCCTCCCGTACCAACGAAATCCTAGAAACCCTCGCACAGGAGAGTCTGCTTGAATATGCCCTGCCTATGACGTAAGTCAGCCCCAATGGGGCAGTCTGTTCTACGCTGATAATCCTGATCTCTACAGACCACCTCTACTGATTCCGGCCATGCAAATGCACCTTCTGAACTGTCGGACCGGCAACTCTCTATCACGGCGTCTCCGGCTCAACAAGCTTAACGTATGTATGATGGTCATGGAGGAGTTCCAGAAGGTCTACACCGTTGCGTCCATCTACCGTGGAATCTTCGCCAAGGCCATTCAACAAGTCTGCTCCGACCGTCTCGACGAGCAGCCAGACACTTCAGTCTCGATTCCTGCGGCGGCACCTCTTTCTGCACAGTCCGACGATGTGACCAATACCACGGCTGCTGGCAATCCGGGACTTGGCACTGATATGAACAATATGGTGGATGCTCTTCTGGACGAATCGTCGGCCCTCAACTTTTGGGAGACGTGGGGTCAGTTGTGGGTTGGATAGAGTCGGTCGGACCAGATTATAGCGATTCATACGGGAGATAGCGTAACGACCTGTAACGACCTGGACCGTCTTCGTTATGGCCGTTTTACCAGGATCCTTGCCAGGACCTACCTCAATTTTGCTTGGCGTCGCCCAACCCCCAACCCCCAACTCCGAAGGCCAAGGGACGACACGAGCCACTGCATGAGGGGGAATCCCTCAGCGAAGCTCGGGATTTCTCCGACGGATTTACCCCGGGGAAGCGGGTCGGTGGGCCGGCCCATCAACTCAAACCGTTCGTATTGAGTGGGTTGTCTGGTGGGTTAGTGCGTGACAAGCGCAAAGGAAAATTACGCCATACATCATACATCTGATCATTAATTGCGAATACGACGAAAACCGTTTCCATACAGTCAGAGGACTTCGACATCCGTCAGAAACGCGGCTGACGTGGGATGATAAGCTCGGACTCGCCACCTCGTTGGCAGCGGCTTGCTGCATGCTGCTGGTAGCCCCTCCTACGACCTCTTTATCAAGTGGGTTTTCTCAGGATCAGTCCTAGCGAGGAGCAAGAGAGCGACATCTGGATACGTTAGTGGCAGCGTTAGAATGAGCGCCGTCAGCGATTCTGTACACCGGGCGATAGCCACCGTACTGGCGAGCTGGTCATGGCTCTATGTGGTGGGAGTTCTGGTAAGTCTACCTTCCTGCCCGCAGACCATGGACTAAAGGTAGGACTCAGATGGTATCATGGCTGTCGTATGCAGTGGTGTATGAGTTGCTGCTCTCTCCATTGGCCAAATACCCTGGCCCCAGACTGTGGGCTTTGTCCTACATCCCCTCCCAGCTCAGCTTGATGCGAGGACATCACCATTTGAAGATGCTTGCTCTTCATGATCGGTACGGTCCGATCGTGCGGACTGGTCCCAACGCCCTGTCGTTCAATACTGCGGAAGGGTTCAAGGACATCTATGGGTTTCGCCCGGGCGTGCCTCAGTTTCCGAAAGACCCCAAGACTTACGGGTCCTCATTGATGCCCACTCGTGACGCCGTTGGGGGGTTTCTGGACAATGAATCTCACAGCCGACAGCGACGGCTTCTGGCGCATGGGTTTTCCGACCGCGCGATCCGCGAACAGGAGGCAAGGATTTGCTCGTTAATTGACCTGTTCATTTCGCGGCTGCGAGATCTAGCCCACCAGGGCAAGGACATCGACATCAAGGCGTGGCTGGAGTTCGCCGCATTCGACATCACGGGCGACTTGATGTTTGCCGAGACGTTTGGCTGCCTGCAGGGTAGTCAACTGCATCCCTGGATTGAGTTCATCTTCAACAGTATCATGGGCTCGACGATTCTCAGTGCCATTCGCCACTTCCCGGTGCTCGCGATGCTACAGGAGGCCTGCACTCCGGCGTGGTTCCGCCGGCAGATCATGCAGAACTTTGAACTCAGTGCGGAAAAGGCCGAGCGGCGGATGGCCCTCGGGGCGGACCGAGTGGACTTCATGTCGGCCATGATTAAGAATGGGCTTGAGGACGATAGCCCGCACACCCAGGAGGAGAAGAGAGTGATGCGCATGTCGCGCCATGAGGTTCACGCAAACTCTACCTTGTATGTCGACTTTGCTTGCTGCTGAAGTTGAAAACGCAACGCTGACCTGGGTAGTATCATTCTAGCAGGGAGCGAAACGACAGCCACTGCAATGTCTGGGTGCATTTACTATCTCTGTACCAACCGGACCGCACTAGACCGACTGTGTCAAACAGTGCGCGAGGCCTTCCAGACGGATGCAGACATCACCTCTGCCACCTGCGCCAGTCTTCCCTACGTGGATGCAGTGATTGATGAAGGGCTGCGCATGTACTCGCCCATGGCGGCCCATCTCCCTCGCGTGGTGCCTAGAGGCGGTGCGACCGTCGCTAGTCAATTTCTCCCTGAGAATGTACGCAACTCCTTGCTCTTCTATTTTCTTTTGTGATGAGCCTAGGAACGAGGCACTCACTCTATCTACTTCAGACGGACGTTCACGTCCCGCATTACGCCTCCTACATGAGTGATGCCAACTTCTTCCGGGCAAAAGAGTTTCTCCCAGAGCGCTGGCTGGGCACTGACCCACAGTTTGAGGGGGATAGGAGAGACACGCTCCAGCCGTTTTCCATGGGAGCCAGAAACTGTCTAGGGAAGAGGTTAGTATTCCGATTGGTGAAGCATGATTATCGACTGACCGCAAACAGCTTGGCATATCTGGAAATGCGTCTTACGCTTGCCAAACTGGTGTATCACTTCGACATGGAGCTGTGTCCAGCTTCGAAGCGGTGGAATGATCAACACACGTATTTCATCTGGCATAAGCCGTCATTGATGGTGCGGTTGAGGGATCGGCTGGCTGTTTAGTTTGCTTAGCGCATGATCATAGTACAGGGATGTCAAGACAATCACACTCCCGATTAAACGAGAAACGCATAGAATCAACTCTACCACTATGACTATGACTACGCAAATTAGCTTCTAGAAGCCAGGGACTACGTATATCACAACCTCGCCCCCTCGCCCCCAACCGCCCACCTCACCACCGGATCCCTTTTGACCAAGGCCAACGCTTCGGGCTCCAAGACCAACCGCACTTCCCAGGGCGCATCCTTGCCCCTCGCCGGCAGGATCCACGCTGCGCTGCGGAACCGGGGATCCGGGACATCGAAATCGCGCACCCGGCCCAGCACACTCCCGAAATCTAGACGATACGTCCCGATACTGCGCAGACTGCTCTGGCCGAACTCGGCGGGTCGCGAGGCCGCGCTCACCGACCAGTCCGGGGAGTTGTAGACCTGCGCGAGATGCTGACACAAGTAGTCGTTGTCCACCGAGGCGTTGCCGCGGCGGATGAGGAGGGCTAGCTGCGTGAGGTTGGTCAGCACCGTCGCCTCCAACGGTGCGCGCTGGCTCTTTCCCGGGGGAGTATCCGTCGGGTTCGTCGGATTCGTCGGGTCGAGGAGATCCGGATAATAAGGGTATGTGTCGTCGACGGTGGCGGCCATGGGGAAGGGGGCGTGGAGAGGGATGGTGTGCACTGCATTACCGATGTAGGTGCGTGGGAGCGGAGGGCGAAGGGCGGCGCGCACGTCGATGGCGGTGCTGAGGCTGGAGTGGTGTTTCTCCGCCGCAGGACCGAGGAGTCGGGCGCGGGCGCGCATCACGCAGAGCCAGATGAGACTCAGAACGAGGTCGTTGCGCGAAAGGACCCGGTCTTTTGCCTGCGCCCCTCCCTCCGAGGTGGCGGTGGGGAGGTGGGCGCTGCAAAGGGTCTTGAGTTGGGAGATTCGGTCCGGCGAAAAGATGAGCTTGCGGCTGATGGGGTGGTTGGGTACATCGGGGGGAGCGGCGACGCCCCAGGTTTGCCCGGCGGATTGGCCATCCAGGGTCTGGACGGGGTCGGCGCTGGCGGCTTTGAGGATAAGCTCGCGGGTCCGTTTCTCCTGCTCCAGGGTGGTGAGAAGGTTGGTGGTAATGGTGGTGTTGGTGATGTCGACCTCGCGGCTGCAGGTAGCTAGGGCTTCGAGGACAAAGCATTGGCCCATTCCGTCGACGGCATTATGGTGTGCGCTGCCACAGAGGATGATTCCATCCTCGAGAATGTTGGCTTGGAAGCGATACACCGGGCTGGCTTGGGCGGAGCCCATGTCCAGCGGGAGGGGGAGATATTCCTCCGTGAAGATGTCGTCGTAGTTGATAACTTGGCCTCTGCCGCGGACGGGCGAGGCTCTCGCCGGACCGGAGATATATTTGCGGGGGTGATGCTTGATAACGAGCATTGGATGCTGATCCAGTATGGCTGTGGTGGAGGGTTGGACCTCCCGTACATTCTGTCGACCAGGGATTGGGGAGGAGGAGGAGGAGGAGGAGGAGGAGGAGGAGGAGGAGGAGGAGAGAACCACATTGCCTGTCAGGAAGGGCAGCTCATTGATGAGTCGCTCTACGGCAGCTTCAAGGACTGGGATGGCCCGCGCAGGATTGTCAAGAATGAAGGTCAAAAAGGCTGTCATGTGCAGTGGGGGAGGGAGATAGTCGAAGGGGGTGAGCGTGTAGGGCTCGAAGATGGGAGGGAGGTTCGGTGTCATGGTGTCCTTGGTGTTCTAGGGTTCCTGGGCTCTTACAAATGGGCAAAGGAATGGAGATATCACGGTTTATCCGTTTATCCCTGGGACGAGATTTATATTGTGCCCTAGGTTGCTGTCTGGGGGCAGAGACAGCACACACACTGTACGGTAAGTACATACATGTACATGTACAGTACGGCAACGCTAACAATGCAAGTGCTGACAGCCTCGTATTTTGCATCTGCGCCTATACAGGGTAGGTCTGGGCCTAGAATCCTGCATAGCATGTCAAGAACCTCCGTCCGATCAGCAATCTTCTACCCCCACTTACCCCGCCAATAATCTGGTCGGGTGTTATCTACAGCACCATCAGATTTGTAAGAGACACTTGGGGCAAAAGTTGAGCTTCCACCGTAAAGGCTTGTGGTTAGGGCATCCTACACCAAAGGTGACATTTCATATTTCTAGCACAAACGCATGTCAAGCCATCGACAATTAGGCCCTGACTGGAATCAGCTTGACCATCAGAGCTGGTTTGTCCCAGATCGTCCAGATTCGTTGTCCCGAGAACCATGTCTCATTCGCAGGCACGGTCTCGAAGTCAAAGTGCAAGATCAGATTGCACAGAATGAGTAGCATCATATACTGGGCCATTCTATTACCGGAATGTTAGCACGCGTCGTGCCAAATGGATCTCTCCCGATGGAACACTTACTCTCGACCAACGCAATCCCTAGTCCCCACCGAGAACGGCTTGAACGCATCGCGCTGATCCTGCGCGTACTGCTTCTCAGGCTGGGCAAACCACCGCTCCGGAGCAAACCTCTCCGGCTCATGGAAGTTGGCCGCCGAGCGAAACGCCGCCAAGGGCGTCACATACACACGGGTTCCCTCGGGGACCCAGTCGTCTGAGATGGTGGCACCCGGGGCCGGAACGATACGGGGCAGAATGCCGGGCACGGCGGCGTAGGCACGCAGGGCCTCCTTGATGCACGCATCGAGGAGAGGCAGGTCCTTGAGGGTCTGCATCGAGATCTCCTCGCTCGACCGGTACTTGGCCCGCACCTCGTGCTGGACCTGGCGGAGCATCACCGGTTGCTGGAGCATGTGGGCCATCCAGCCACTGAGCGCGGTGGAGCTGGTCTCACTGCCCGCCATCATGATGATGGGGGCTGTCGCGCGCAGCTCGCCTTCGGAGATGCCGTCGGCCTCGGTCCGGGCTTCCATGACGAAGTGCACGAGGTCGGGCCGCTTCACACCGGCGGATAGGCGGTGGTTCAGACGCGCGTTCAACATCTGGAAGTAGCTCTCGCGCTCGGTCTTGACCAGCCGGGGCAGCGTCAGGTTGAAGAGGATGCGGAGGATGGGGAAGTCAATCAACGAGGCCAGCAGCGAGGCGCTGCGGATAACGCCCAGGTGGCTGCGCACCCAGGGATGGTAGGTCGGGTCGTCCAGCAGGTGGAGCGACTCGCCGAACTGAAGGTCGCAGACCACATCGAAGAGGGTGAAATTGAACATGTCCACAATGTCCACCGGCTGCTTCTGCGCCGCCGCGAGTGCCAGCTTCTCTATCATCCGGTTCACGTGGCCCAGGATCAGGGGCTCTTGCTGGGCCAGCGCCCGCTTGGACAATGCCTGCGCGTACAGGCGCCGCATGCGCGCGTGGTCTTCATTGTTGGCCGAGAGGATCGAATGGATCCCGTTCTGGTCTTCCACCGACCGGAAAAAAGTCATATCGCGCGGCATGCCCCCTGGGCGCGCGGGATGGCTGCCGTATATGTCCTTCCAGGCGCTGGCGCTGGCGTAGCTCAGCTCGTCTGGGGCGACGCGCACCACCGGTCCGTACTTTGCGTGCATCTGGTTGATCCACCCCGTCGAGTGGCCCGTCATGACCCCAAACACGATGGGGAGCCGGCTGACGGCCATCAGCCGGGGGCCAGGGTAGCGCTTCAGCGGGTGGAAGAAGACATTGTAGATCGCGAAGCCGATGTAGTACTGTCATGATGATGCCTTCGTTAGATCGTGTATCTGGTCCTGCGGGGATATGGTGAGCCTACTGGAACAAGTGCCAATGCTAGAGCCTTGAGAGCCAAGTAGGCCGACAGTTCCACCGGGAGCATGATATCAATTGCGAAAAAAAGAGTCGGCGACTGATGAACTGAAAGAGAAATAGTGCAGCGGACGTGAATGCGGAGAGAAAGAAATTGAGCCCACGCAAACAAAAGCTGAGACTGGCGAGGAAGGTTGGGCTCTGAAGAAAGCCCCAACATAACTTATCGCCGGCAGTTTCCCCTCCACTCACCGTCGTCCTTCTGTCTGATTGTGGATGGAGGCTATTCGAATGCTAGGAGCAGTACAGTCTGCAGTCAGATGCGCTTGCAGCAGCCCCAACACACACCAGGGCAGGCTGCCCACGTCACGTAAATTGGTGGTTAGGCACTATCCAGGCTTTTTTGTGTATCTCTCGTCCTTGAGAGGTTTGTAAGACAATACGCCCATACGCAGAGGAGGCTGAGGATGGATGGGTGTATTCTGCAACGGTCTGGAATCAAGGGTCTTTCTTCTTTAGATAACATCTCCACCAATGGCGAGGCCACATGGACTGTGCGTTATTTGCAAAACTCAGAAATGGCGATACGTACGAAGAATGTTGAGAGACCAGCGGGCTAGTGTAACGGTCAAGATGGCGCTATTTTGCTGGTGAATCTCATAACACGAGGACATTGCTTGGCAAGGATGAGACAATTCCTCCAAGTTCAACAGCTATTTAGTATAGTATTTTACTTGAATTCCTTTTTTACGACGCTTCTGACAGGGGTGAGGAGGATAAGCTTGTTACTTAGTGGAAGTCAAACACCAGGCGAATCTGCAGGTTGGCCCTCCGTCTCCGTTGCCCTAATGCCCCAAAGGGAAACTGGTCTGTCTTATCTTGCCTGATGACTCGTGGCCAGCAGATGTTGCATAGGTGCTAAAAAGTACTAGACCAGCCTTGCGGCTCTAAACTAGGGGCTTTTATCTCGACCAAATCAACTTGGTGCTTCACATCTCATTAACAGTCTGGTGCGGGCAGCAGATGGCGATATATCCATTCCTCCAGGGCTGGACCGACCCACCTAATCAATTCGCTGACAAGATGCCATATGCCATACCTTGAGACTGCAGCCGTTTCTCATGTCGAATCATTGCAGGCTTGGTGTGTTGAGCGCACTAGTCCGCTGTCATCAACCCAATGCATGTTCTGCGGACGAATCCACTTACGGCCTGGTATTGCACTTATCTCACTATGCGTCAGATTAAGGCCCTGATAATGCACCCGCATGCTGTGTGACAAGGTCCAGACAACCATGTCGAGAACGGAAGCCTTGATTCATGCTTGTCCTTGTATAGTCTTTACCCCCCCGCATCTATTATTGGGATCCAACTTCACCAAATCGTTCCTGTGGAGAGGCCCGATACGGGAGTCCTCAATCCTTCCTCGTATCTGCCGTGACGTGTCTAGCATCCAAGAGTGTTTCGGTAGACACCCTACGGGGCTACTTGCCTCAAGCTCTTTGAGGCAACCAGCACGAAGATCGACCTTGCTACTTCATCTCATCGGAGTCGCCGCACCTTTCCATGACCAATATAACCACTATTACTGCCAATTTCTCCGACTTGGCGGCAGGCAATGTCGTGCTATCGACGTTCACTCTGCTTATCACGGCGTCAAGGGCTCGTATCTTCATGCATGCTCAAATCCCGGCGGGGGTGAATGTTTGCCGACGCGGGTGGTACAGATGAGAGGAGCGCGTTCATCTCGTCCGGTAATATCGTACTGCACAGGAAAGGCGTTCTCATGACGAGAGGGGCCTTTGGTATGTATGGCCATCTGAGAGAGTGCCCAGCAGACGACATCCTGACGGAGGCGAATCCAGCAAAGCCCCTTGGCACTCAGCAGCCATAAATTGTACTCATACTAGCCTCTCATCCGAACAAAGTCAGAGAGCACGGCCGTGGTAGTCATCCCTTAACGAGACCATCATGGATTCCATGTGGCAAGCCGTCAAGGCCTACTTCGGCGAGAACCCCATCCAATTACACACCCACTGCTGTGATCTGAAACCCCCCAAAGCCCGCAATGAGAACACCAACTTCGGGGTCGAGATTCCCGAGGACGTGATGGGGCTCTTCTCCGCCATCGGCGACACCAGCCGGCCTCCCTGTACGTGCGACGGCATGGATGCCCTCGTGGCACATATCGATGCCTTCATCCGCGCCGCCCCTGCCCGCCGGCCGGAGGACTATACCTTGCACAGCGGGAAACAGGACCAGTCATCCGAGGACGTCTGCCGGTTCGCCATGCGGGACGCGCTGCAGTGGTGGACGGTGTGGCACGGCTCGCTGGAGCACCACAAGTGGAAGCACCTCTACCTGGCGCTGTGCACCATCTCGGACGACCTGGTCATCCCCCCGCAGGATCTGGCGGATGGCACCTTCACGCTGCTGGGTCACTCGCTGGCCGATATCCTGATGGGGCTGCGCGCGGAGCACGTCCACCCGGACGAGATCAAGCTCCTCGAGATGCTCACCTGGCGCCAGTACATCATGCAGTACGTGGAGAAGGTGGATGCGGGCCTCCGGCCCTTGCTCCTCGGTAAGACCACAATGATGACCCAGTTCCGCGTCATGACCGCGGGGGTTCACAACGTCGCCATCATCCTCCTCGCCGCCCGCGGGGCCCGGTCGCGCGGACCCCAGGATGCCGCCGTGGAGATGGCCGCCATCTGCGACTGTCTGTCCATGGACATCGCCAAGGAGGCACTGGGGATCCTACAGGGCGAGAAGACCGAGGCCGTGGCCGGGCGGAACCGCGTCCAGCTCAAGCGCGAGCTGCGCTGGTTGTATATCCGGTGCGTCGAGTACCTCGATACCCAGCCCGGGGCGGCCTTCCTCCGGCGATATGCCACTGGAGGCTACATCTTCGTGCCGTTAATGGACCGGTACCGCGAACGGGCGCGCAAGGGAGCCCGCACCCTCATGTCAAGTGATCTGTCCCGGCGGGTCGATGAGTATCGCACCTTGGTGCCGGCCAAGGCGTCGTCGCCGGTGGGTGCGGGTCAAGCGTTGTTGGGAGGGAAGGTGGCCAGCGGGGCGCTGAGTGTCTGGGGCATTGGACCCCGGTTAGCGGTCAATCTGCTGGGCTCGTTTGTCTGCTCCTTTGCGGTTCTGTTGGTGCTGTTTGTGCTGTCTAGCGAGAAGGAGAAGGTACTACATGCTCTCACACGGTTTCCGTTGATTGAGTGATAGGTTACTCTACTGCGTTAGGGTTTGGTCTAGGTAGTCTGATAAGATACATGACAACATACTGATCTACGTTACCATGACAGTGTATAGAACCCGTTGAAGCAGTCTTGGCGGTTGGGGCTTACATAGCAGGAATCAAATGTTGGTTACGTGTGTCATCCTGGGCATTGAGATTGCTTGCTCAACAGCTTCCCTCTGCACGCCAGCAATCCAGAAGTCAATTGGGGCAGAAGTAGAAGTCCATTGATGAGGTCACGCCAAAGTCGACAGATACAAGGCCACCGGAATTAAGCACACCGAGAGCCCAAACAGAGAGATCACTCGCATACGAAAAGGCAGATCCTTGCCTGCACGCCGCCCGGATAGACACATGTTCGCAATCTCCTTCATGATGTGCTTCTGGTGTTTGCCACTGGCAGTCTTGGGGAAGTCCGGACACACTCCGCCGTCTCCGATCCAGAAGACATGCTGGGGGGCCTTGTGCCAGCTCAATTCCACCCGCACCCAGTCTCGTAGTTCCTGATCCTGCGGCTGAATGTGTCCCTGGGTCAACTTGAGAAAGCAGCCCACCACCTCGCCGTACCTGGGATCCGCCACGCCTACCACGCTTGCTTCTGCGATGGCAGGATGCAGCAGGAGACGCTCCTCAATCTCGAGGGGGAACATGTTCTCTCCTCCTGGAAGGAAAGGATACCTGATTAGACGCGATCCCCTGCGTGTTACGGTCTGCGGGCAGTCTTACCTCGGATAATCACATCCTTGATCCTCCCACTGATATGACAGTATCCTTCCGCGTCGAGATAGCATTGGTCTCCGGTATGCATCCACAACCTCCCGTCCGCGTCGCGTCGCATCGCCTCTTTCGTTTTGGCTTCGTTCTCAAAGTACCCCCTCTGGAGCCCGTACCCACTGGTGCATAACTCGCCGCTCTCGCCCCATGGCACAATGACTCCCTCCTGGTTGATCACCTTGGCCGCAGTATGCGGCAGCACCCTCCCTAGACTCGTCATTGCTTTGTCCCTAGGATCATCCAACGAAGTCATAAACGTCACCGGACTGGTCTCCGTCATCCCGTAGGCGATCAACATCCCCTTGACGCCGAACCGCTCCTCGAGCCGACTGAGCAGCGTCTCCGAGACCGGCGACCCGGCCGCCAGCCCCGTACGCACGGTGGTGATCTTGTCGAGCTTCCGGGTCGCGCATGCCTCGAGCTCGGCGACGAACATGGTGGGCACCCCCAGCAGGGCGGTGACCTTCTCGTGGATGACCGCGTCGATGACGCTGTCGGCGTGGAAATGGTCGGAGGGAAAGACAATCGCGCTGCCGTGGGTGAAGGCGTTGAGAAAGCCGAGAACCAGCCCGAAGGTGTGGAAGAGGGGTGGGGGGCAGCAGACCACGTCGGCGGGAGTTAGGCGCATTCCGTCGCCAACGAGGCGGGCGTTGTTGATGAGGCCGCTGACACAAGTATCACGTATTAGAGAATGTCCCACGGAATCCCAGGGAGTTGAATCACCTACCGGTGGGTGAGCATGGACAACTTCGGCTCTCCGCTCGTCCCTGAGGTAAATTGATAGCTGAGATTGTGAGTCAGCCGCACGATCCGCTCGGCGGCGTGCAGCAGGCCCTCATACTGTGCTGCAGTCTCGCCCGAGGCCAGGAAACACCCGTAGCCTTGAACATGTGGCTGGGTATAGGGTCCGTCAGTGTCGAAGCATACAATCCCACTCAACCCCGGCAAGGTGGCTTTCGACGCGGGCGAGAGTAAGGTCTGGAGATGCGGGGCCAAGCTGCGGGGACCAATCTGCGAAGCGAGAAAGAGGAATCGGGTTGCTGAAAGGGAGGTCTATGAGCAAGCGGCTGAAAGATGGAGATTGTATAAGAAACCCGCTCCCAAGCAGATGCACTCACAACTTCTCTGCAACGCGCGCAGCACTTCCGCTGGGGTATAGGCGTTGTTCAAGGGTAGCACAGGACATCCGATCCGCGCCCCGGCCAGAAACACCTGGATGTATTCGTAGCGGTTGCCCGCCAACACCGCGATGCAATCGCCCAGGCGCAGGCCGGCCTGCACCATCGCGGTGGCCAGCGCTTTGCTACTTTTCGCCAGCTGGCAGAAAGACAATCGCTTGTCTTGCCACGGGGTGACCAGCGCCGTGCGGTCGCCATACTGCGTGGCCTGTTCCTCGATCAGTTGGCCCAGAGTCTGGGACCACAGGGCGGGCTCCTCTGCTCCGTGGACGATTGACAGCCTCTCCATGATCGAGACGAGAGAATGTGGTGGGGTTTGGTCTTGGGGAGAAGCCAGAAGAATGGTTTGGAGGAGGGTAGAGTCAAAAAAAAGTCACGGTAGAGTGCTTTGGTGTGAGGGGATCAGGCTGTCTCACCCTCAAAGACGGCAGGGATTCCCATGCATTGTGCACGAACCTGGCAGTCTGCAGGCTGGTAACTTAGGTAGTATGCAGGTATGTGTTTCTTTGGGTGGCTGAGTTACGAGTGAGTGACTTTGCTGATAACTGATAAGTAACAGAAAGCAAGAAAGAGAAAGAGAGAGAGAGAGAGAGAGAGAGCGGGGAATTAGGGCCGGTAATACATGTGACCACAGTACCGTAAGTAACAGTATTTTTAATCTACCCCGCAGACTTTGTATTATGCCCCCAGGCCCAAAATGACACTTACCGCCTTTGGCGGTCTGCAGTACCACGATACTGTACTATACTGTACTATACTGTTCAAAGTCACTGATCCTATTTACTTGGCTGCCATTAAGTCACCATCATCACCATTCACACCACTCACTCCCCGAGAAGGGCCAAAAAAGAGAAAAAACAAAAAGACAAAAAAAAGGCTATACACTACTCCATAGTTGGTCCTCTGCAAATTCAGTCACTAATTCCCCCTTGTCTCCTGGAGTCTGGTGGATGCGGATGCGTATCCCGTGTTACGAGTTGCTGGGTGAGGGTTTTTAGCTCCGAGGGGGCATCATTCTGATCCATATGTAATTCGACAAACTACCGGTAAAATGGTCAAATGGCCAATGGGTCAGCAACCTGCGTGGATCGGTGCATTCACAGCATTCCAGGGCGACTGGAGCCCGAGCTCTAGGAAAACTCACCCGAAGCATTCGTCCATTATTGAACGCTGAATCCTGCAGAAGCGCCCCCAGTTCCTCCTTGCTGCGGATCTGATATGTCTGATAGGACCCTTGTTCCGCCCCAAACACCTCCAGCAGCTGTCGATATTTCCATTCCTGAACGTCATTGTACGATTCATGCCATCCGTGGATCAGCCGCTCCACCGTGTATCCATTGTTGCAGATCACAAATCTGAACAATCGGAGTTAATCCCCAATGCAGCTGCAGACTTCGATGGGTCAATTGACTTACATGATCGGGGTCAGATGGTGTTTGACGATCGTGCTCAACTCCTGACACGTAAACTGAAAACTGCCATCGCCGATGAAGAGGACAGTGCGTCGATCAGGCAGGGCTGAATCCTGGACGGCCGCTGCAGCCCCCTGGCAGGCACCCAGGGAATAGCCCACACTTGCCCAGACATACTGGCTGATATAAGTCACATCGCGAGGAAACCGGGTGGACCAGATGCCAAAATTGGAGGTGCCAGTCTCGGCGATGACCGTATCCCCCGGTTGCAGCCATTCACTCAGAGCCGGCCAGAGCCAGTCGTGGTTCAGCGCCCCGGTCGTCTCTCTGTAGCTCAGAGTATGGGACATACGTTTCAGCATCCCGTGCATCATCATCATCATCCCGCCGCCGTAGATCGCCTCGCGGTCAACAGTCCTGGGAGTGATCGGAGGGGGTGCGTAGATCGGGTGTAGGCTTGCAGATGTGCTAGGCTGCACAGTAGCCACAGGGTTCAGTCGGGCAGACGGACTCAACTCTTCTGCTCGGCGGACGAGAGTCTGCAGAAGCCCCTGACTGTTCAGCCCGTGGTAAGCCTTGCCCTGGACTTGCACCGTCCCATCGCGGATCTCGACCATCTTTAGGGGATCAAACTCCCACGACACGGAGGCGACATTCAAATCCGAATGGATATTGCCGACGGAGATAATCAAATCGGACGAGCGTACCTTCCGGGTGGTGAACGGATCGGAGCAGTCCCCGAGATACAGTCCATGGAAGCAGGGATTTTCTTCGTCAATAATGCCCCTGCCCGAGGCAGACAGGAAGACCGGGAGTCCGAAGGCCTCGGCCAACTCCTGCACCTCTCGCCTCTTCGTGAACCGGAGATTGTACCCTCCGACCAAAAGGATGGGCTGCCGGGCGGTCCCAAGTGCGCGCAAGATTGCATCGGCGGTCCACCGCTCCGTCGCGGAATCGTTGGGCGAGGGCAGCATGTCCAGCGGCCGCGAGAGCTGCTCGGCCATGACGGGGGCATGCACCATATCCGTGGGTAAGACAATGGAGACGGGTCGGCTGGACTTCCAGCAGTGGCTGATTGCTTCGTCGATGAGTCCCGGTGCCTGTCTGACGCATTGGAGCTTGACACTCTTCGAGGCCGTCCTTTGCGACATGCGGGCCATGCTCTCGAAGTCCCCATCGCCCAGGGAGTGATGCAGCAGCTTCTTCTGCTTCTGCAAGGCCAAGCTCGGCTGTCCCACAATGTGCACGATCGGTACGTACTCGGCGTACGCTCCGGCGATGGCATTGGAGACTGACAGCTCCCCGACCCCGGCGACAGTCATCAGCGCCGAGATGCCATGGACCCGGGCGTAGCCATCAGCCGCGTATCCTGGGTCGTCCTTCCGTCAGTCGAGGGGTCTGCGATGGGGTGGGTAGAGTACAGAAGGGCCTCAATCTCACCAGCATTGAGCTCGTTGCAATTCCCAATCCACCGGAGACCCGCCTTCGATACGTAGTCGAGCGCAACCAGATTGTAGTCGCCGGGCACGCCATGGACGGACCGGATGCCAACTTCCTTGATGCGGGTGAACAGATACTGTGCCAGCGAGACGGTGGTTCTGGAGGACGGCATGGTCAACAGATGGGGGTACCAAGAAAATGAGGGATGCTCCTCTTCATTCCAGTGTTCTTTTAAACCAGATGTGATTGATGAATGTGGTGTCGAGGTGTTCGGGGTGTCCCATCATCGACGCGAGTCCTTTGGATCGTCTACATGTCCCAAGGGTCCTTTTCCAGCCCATCGCATCAAACGAAGCGTAACACAGACTGCAAAATTGCATGTCCGTGACGGGAACATAACGATACAGGAGCTTTGTAATACCGTTGAACCTCCTGTGGTTTACTTGAGTCTGCAGGATGCATGCGCACGGTACGAGTCCAGCAAGACCATAAATGAGCGATTCCTCAGCCCATTCGGTCCTAGACAATCAGACCAGTCAGCTAGCTTGCAGGTCCTTCTGCCGTGTCAATTGGAATGCGTTCCCCCGGAGCTATAGCATCGGCGGAAATACGAGCGGATTGAAGCCACCAGGGTTGGGTAACCTAGCGCTTATCTTCTTGGTCTATCTTCTTGTCTTGTCTTACCATTACTAACATTTGTCAGGGCTTTGAATGGCTGCAGACGCTTCCACAGAGGCTGTGATTGATTGGTTGGGCCCACCTACACTCACACCTCGAAACCCGGTGTCTGCCAGCGCATACGCTGCAGAAGCCTAATGCCAGGAGTTGCACGAAACACGGCTGGCAGACCCTTTCCCCTCTTTCTCTCCCGTCTTGGTAGCTCGGTCTACACCCCCCTATACGCAACTCATCTTCATTTGCCGCTTGCTCAGCAGAATCCCGATGGAGACGAGGGTGAAGGATCAAACTACGGGCAGCAAACCACTGGTACATTTCCTTATCCACTGGAGGGGGAGGACTATCTATGCATCTTGCGTCGTCGAAGCTCTCACCAGCGCCCGGGTGATCATCCTCCCCATCGCGATCACCGCGTCAGTGTTGGCGGGGATCTCATGGCCTTTATTATGAATCCAGACTGATCGTTTGCCTTCCACACAGGCCGCCGTGATCGCCTCCGACGCCGGCGCGTTCTTGTCCGCCGACCCCCAGATATGCGCCGTCGGCAGATCCAGCATCCCCGCGTACGCGTTCCGCTGCAAGGGCACAATGCGACCGCCCACCAGCTCCTGGTAATCGTACACAGCCCACGGGTTGGAGAAGAAGACCCCGAACTTGAAGGGCAGTGGGCGTGCCTCCCGCTGCAACTTGAGCAGCCAGCTTAGGGCAACATTGGCCCCTTGGCTGAACCCCATGATGCCGTCGTAGGGTCCTTCGGCGGCGATATACCGTTCGAGGTGCTCCAGAGCTTGGAGGCATGATTCGGGTCCCTCGGGGTCACAGTGCGCGAACGTTTGCTCTTCACCCATCACGAACTGATCCAGGTCTGTTGTTGGGTGGTTAGGGTGGATGAGGTTCAGTTAGGGCAGTTGGGGCAGTTGGGGCAGTTGGGGCAGTTGGGGCAGTTGGGGCAGTTGGGGCTGGATGGGCATGCGGCACACCTCGATCGGTTTCCCATGCGACCGCGCCGTTGACGAAGTCGTAGCTGTGGTCGTCTCCAAGTTCATAACGCAGTGCGGCTGTTGATAGTGTCAGCGCCATTGGATTGGCTTGCAGGCTGCTAGCTAGGTTCATACCAGTCTGCTGCTGGAAGATCTGTGTCGAAGAGTCAGGTCAGTACGTCTATGACGGGCCCGGATCACACTCACTCGGGCATTGCTGCCTTGTCCGTGTAAACTAGCAAAGAACTTAGAATAACCTCAAGACAGGAAGGACCATTGGCTTCATCATTGCATACCACAAGAAACGCATTTGTAAAATCGCTGTTGTTGAGGCTCACGGAGGGATGGGTTGGCAGAAAACAGGCCAGTGCCTCAGTAAGCCCCAGATAATCACCTTATAACGCGTAGCAGCAATCTCGCAAGTTTGATATGCGCGAACTGGGCCGAGGAATGATGAGCAAAGCCAGAAAGAATCAAAGACGAAAAGACGAAGAGGGGCGCTTCCAAAAGGGGAGAAGAGCCCCTGCAAGGAGTCTATGCTCGAGGTTGCTGACACCCAACTCTTCGGCATAGCCGACGATCCGCAATCACGCGGGGCTTAGCTGAGGACGATCAAATTGAATACTTGACTCCAAGTCAAGTTACCTGTCAGATTACGGACTAGATTACTGCAGTCTGAACCATTGTACCGGTACGATACGTGCGGATGGCCTGAAAGTGGCGTTGCGCTCGGCAGAATTGACCTTTGCTGCACGCCGAGCTACATTCTGCAGATAAGACCCACAATTCTCATTCCTGGGCGGAATCACTCCTGCGAATCGCTGGGGGATGAGCTGACAGGTCTCGGGAAATTTGGATGAGATCTGGCACCTAGTAAATTACCGGTAACTTTTCGATTGCGTCTTGCATCTTGCGCCTCAGTGCACAGTCTAAGGCCCCAACCCCAACCCCAACCCCATCAGGCAAGAGGCGATCTCATTCTTCCACTAGCCCCTTCCAAGCAGCGTGGAAAAGTGACGCGGAATCCCAAGATGCTGTCAGTTCAGTCAAAAGTAATAAAGGCGGTTCGTCGGTCGGTTGGAAGGCCATCCACCACGGTCTCTCCTCCCTAGAATAGATTTCTTGCTTTGGCCTCCCAAAGGCATCCCATTCACATCTGCACCCGTCCTCCATCCATGGCGTCAACGGTAGAAGTAAAGCCTCCGACACCGCTGGCGATCGTCGGATTATCCTTCAAGCTGCCCCAGGATGCCGTCACCCCGGATTCCTTCTGGCAGATGCTCGTGGAGCGACGATGCGCCACGACCGACTTCCCGCCGGACCGACTGAACATCGACACGCACCACCGCGCAGACACCGATCGCCTGGACGCGCTGTCCATGCGCGGGGCGCATTTCCTGACGGAGGATCTCCGCCGCTTCGATGCGCCGTTCTTCTCCATCACCGCCGCCGAGGCCGAGGCGATGGAGCCGCCGCAGCGGTTGATCCTCGAGACCGCGTTCCGGGCGCTGGAGAACGCGGGGATCCCGTTGCAGCGCATCGCGAAGTCTCGAACCGCGGTATTTACGGGCTCGTCCGGCCATGACTGGTTGATGTCGCTGGCGAAGGATCCCCTGCACCAGCATAAATACGATATCACGGGGACGACGGCCAACATGCTCGCCAACCGCGTCAGTTGGTTCTTCGATCTGACGGGGCCCAGTGCGACCGTCGACACGGCCTGTTCAAGTAGTTTGATGGCGATCGATATGACATGCCAGTCTATCTGGAGCGGCCAGGCGACTATGGTTAGAATGAGGCGCCCCGGACCGATGCAGGCTGTGTGCTAACATGATCAGGGCATGGCGATCGGAAGCAATCTCCTGCTGGCAGCTGAGGTAACGCAGATGATGGATAACCTGGGTCTGCTGTCGAAAGACAGTCGGTGCTTCAGTTTTGACGACCGTGCTAATGGGTACTCGCGCGGTGAAGGTGTGGGGGTGCTGGTTATCAAGACCGTGGAGGACGCCGTGCGCGACGGAGACGTCATTCGAGCAGTGATTCGATCCTCAGCTTCGAATCAGGATGGCAAGACGCCGGGCATCACTCAGCCCAGCGCGGAGATGCAGGCAGCGTTGATTCGCGAGACCTACGTCAACGCAGGACTGAATATCGGGCAGACGCGGTATTTTGAAGCACACGGAACTGGTTAGCATTCACTATCCCCGGCCTCTCCGTATGGTTTGAGCTGACAGCATTTAGGCACCGCCGTGGGCGATCCCATCGAGACCCGGGCTATTGGTTCCGTTTTCCGACTGCATCGCTCGCCGGACGAGCCGTTGTACATGTGAGTTCGCTACATCTTGGTTGTCCGTCAGTTTTGACTAATGTGATGTGATCCGCAGAGGATCCGTGAAGTCGAATATCGGTCACCTCGAGGGTGCAAGTGGTATCGCCGGGATGATAAAGGTCATCCTGGCGCTGGAGAAGGGCATCATTCCGCCAAACAGTGAGAACCTGCAGACCCTGAATCCGCGAATTGATGACGAGTTCTGGAATATTCAAGTAAAGCCACAATGCACCTTTGATTAGCGGCGAAACATGAAGCTAACTGCCAAAGTTTCCTAAAGAAGCCCTACCGTGGCCAACGGGCGATGTGCGACGTGCTTCCATCAGTTCCTTTGGCTATGGAGGCTCAAACACACATATTGTCCTAGATGACGCCTATCACTACCTCCAACTCAACCAACTGAAAGGGAACCATAACACAATGCCACCGCTTGCCTCGGCTCGCACCAACGGCATAACTCAGAACGGAGTCCACCAACAAGTATTGAACGGCACCAATGGAGTTGCGAGGTCTTTGACTAATGCGCCGAAGCTCCTGGTCTGGTCTGCGGCGGATGAGGCGGGTATCTCGCGCCTTCAGCAAGGTTGGAATTCCTTATTTTCCAAATCAGTCGAGGATAAGTATTCCTTCCTCAACAGCCTATCACATACGCTGGCCTCACGAAGGACTCACCTACCGTGGCGAACCTTTGCCGTAGCTCGGCCATCGGACGACCTGGGAGCAGTGACTGAGCGTTTTTCCGGAGCTGTTCAGTCGCGGGAGTGTCCAAACCTTGCCATGATCTTCTCTGGCGTGAGTACATGTGTTTCCGGATTGCTCATCACACCACCGTGGTCGCTGACAATCTTGTAGCAAGGAGCGCAGTGGTACGGGATGGGACGCGAGCTACTCCACACGTATCCTGCATTCCGTCAAAGCATTGAAGAGGCCGGAGAATATCTCCAGGGTCTAGGATGCGAATGGGATCCCGTTGGTATGCTGAGTGACATGTTCCACTCTCAAGCCTAGCTGGTGCTAATTGAATCCAGATGAGCTCCAGCGAAACGAAAGCGAATCGAACGTGAATCGCACAGAGTACAGCCAGATTCTGTGCACGATTCTCCAAGTAGCTCTGGTGGACCTGCTGCGGTCGTTCAACATTGTTCCCCAAGCCGTACTCGGTCACTCTTCTGGTGAGGTTGCCGCGGCGTAAGTATCCATTCCATCACCAAGCAAGAGTCCTGCTGATTATGGGCCAGATACTGTTCCCGCGCGATATCCCGCCGTTCGGCCTGGAAGGTCTCGTACTTCCGAGGCAATATGAGCAGTCGGCTGGAGAAAAGCGCACAGATGAAAGGGTCCATGCTGGCTGTCGCCCTCTCCGAAAAGGAGGTGTTGCCGTACATTGAAGCAGTGAGCGCCGTGTTTGAGGTTCCACGACTGACCGTTGGCTGTATAAACAGTCCCAAAAGCGTGACCGTCTCTGGAGAAGGGGTGCAACTCGACGCACTCAAGGCTCGACTGGACCTGGATAAGGTCTTCTGTCGCAGGCTCAAGGTCAACTTGGCCTATCACTCCGTCCAGATGAAGGAAATCGCGGCCCAGTATCTAGAAGCTCTGGGCGAGCTGGAGAGTGACCCTTCAGAGCCGCACACCCGGCCTCAGATGGTCTCATCCATCACCGGCAACTGGATCGACCCCGACGAGCCGCGTCAGGCTTCTCACTGGGTCAGGAATATGATATCGCCGGTGCGCTTCTCCGATGGACTTGCCACGCTCTGCTCCGCCTCATCCAACCCTACGAATTCGCTGGACGGCAGCCACCGACGGAAACGCAAGATCGATCACCTTCTGGAAGTCGGGCCTCATTCAGTACTGCAAGGTGCCTGCAAGGATATCCTGAAAAACATCGGCAAGAGCTCTTCCATCAAATACCTGTCTTTGCTGGTGCGTAACATGTCCGCCGTGGATACCGCTTTTTCAGTGTTCGGTGATCTGTACACCGCAGGATATCCCATCGACTTGGCCCTGGTCAACCAGAACGATTCAACATGTCGAGCTCTGCCAGATCTGCCTGAGTATCCCTTCAACCACGATAAAGTCTACTGGTACGAGAGCAAGATAAGTAAAGGTCACCGTCTGCGACGATTCGCTCGGAACGATCTCCTAGGGTTGGCGGATCAGAACCAGAACCCGCTGGGAGCGCGATGGAGGAATATCATCCGGGTGTCTGAGATGCCCTGGGTCCAGGATCACAAGGTATGGATTCCATCAATGGCTGCGACCGGGCGGTAATGCTGATATCTGCAAAGATTAATGGAACGATCCTCTACCCTGGAGCAGGGATGGTGGTCATGGCCATCGAGGCAGCCAAGCAGCTGGCTGATCCAAGCAGGCCGATCTCCGGCTTCAATGTCCGAGATGTCGCCTTCCGCGCGGCCATTCGGGTGCCGTCGGGGGCACAAGGCGTTGAGACCAATTTTCATCTTCGACCTGCCAAGAATATGGAGTCAAAACGGTCCAGCTGGTTTGACTTCAACGTCTGCACGTTCGAGAACGAGACCTGGATCGATAACTGCACGGGCTCCGTCCAGATTGTCTATGGCGACAAGGAAGAGGAGATGGAGAAAGCACTCGCAGTTGAAATGCAGGCCGCTCAGCGGGGCGCTTACTCGGCGGCAGCACGAACGTCTAAACTGACCATGTGTGGGGAGAAGTTGTATCATACCTTGGAGGATTCGGGCTATGGCTACGGTCCAGCTTTCCAATTGGTGCAAGAGCTCTCCCAGGGCAGAGCGGAGGCAGAGGTGACTGCTCTGGTCCAGAACTTCTCGAGATCCTTGGGAGAGACGATCCACCCAACAACACTGGATGCCATCCTTCAAACAGCTATCTGGGCAGCAGTACCCTCGGAAACGGATAGGATCCCAACTGCGGTGCCGACCTACATTGAGACGTTATGGATCGATAGCCACGCGCTGTCATCCACGGTGCTCAAGGTTCATGGCACATGCTCCGACGTGTCGCAATTCATTGGCCCATCTTCGAACATCGTTGTACTTGACGACAAGTTGCAAAGGACCTTAGTGTCCGTGGCTGGGTTGCGTATGAACATCGTTGACACGCCAGGTCTCACTGACGGGGTCGATGAGTCTGCGGATAACCTCTGTCATCAAATCGAGTGGAAGCCAGACTTGATGTTGCTGAGCAATGCGGAGATTGCTGGTTTATGCAGTACTGTATCTGCTGATGCGGTCGACCACGAAAGCTTCTATGAAGACCTGGACATTGTGCTCGCAGCACGAGGGACAGAAACGCTCTCTGCCTTGGTAGAGACAGCGTTCCAGCCAACAAATCCGAAGCTCAAGAAGTACCACACCTGGCTGATCCACCACCAACAAATGGTCTCCCTGGGCGTTGCCAGCCAAATGACCAACCCATCGTATATTGAGGAGGCCGAGAATCGAATTCTAGGCAGCAAACAGGGCTATATGTACGCCACAGTCGCTCGCAATCTAACAAAACTCCTGACTGGGGAGCTGGATCCGTCGAGTCTGCTTGAAGGGGATATGCTGAAGGCAGCGTATCGGGAACATGTAAGTGGTTACCCTCTCACATCACGAACCGTGCCTCTAACAGCGCAGGTCGCTGAATCGTACGGCATCCGGGGCCTGAGCAAATACCTTGATCTGCTGGCTCATCGCTCCCCCAAGATGAGGATCCTGGAGTTAGGGGGGGATGCTGGAACTGTAACGGAAATAATTCTGGCTACATTGGGAGGAGATGCAAGTGACAGGCGATACGCACACTTGGACTTCACTGATGTGTCGCCTGAAAGCATCGCTACAGCCAAAGATAGGTTTGCCTCGGAAGCCGAGCACATGGGGTTCAATGTGCTCGACATTGAACAAGACCCGACCACGCAAGGTGTTGAGTGTGGCACGTATGATGTGGTCGTGGCCTCGATGGTATATTCTCCCACCCTGATTTGTTTCGGGCCCGCAATTGACAGTCATGCAGGTCTTTCATAAAACAGCAAGTTTGCGAAAGGCGTTGCAGAATGCGCGGAGGCTGCTCAAACCGTGAGTCCACATCTACCGCTACGGTGTTATATCCACTCACACGGCAAGTAGAGACGGCAAGCTAGTTGTGTACGAAGGAGTCGTTCCTGAGTGCCGGTCGACATTTGTGTCCGGTCTATTTGAGCAATGGTGGCAAGGTAAGCTCTTCGCACTGTTGGAAGGGTCGCAATACTAAGCAGCTACAGATTCGGAGCCTCATTGCAACTCGTCTCGGTACGTGGACGAAGGTCAATGGGATGAAATCCTCCGACAGGTTGGATATTCTGGGGTGGATGTCTCGTTACCCGACTTCGACAGCGAGCGCTCGCACGAATGCAGCTTGATGATTTCGACAGCGGTCGAAAACAAGCACGAAACGCGTGCTGTGACAGAGATTGAGGTAGTGTACGATTCTACGGAACCCGACCAGGAACACCTGGCACATACCATTACGAAACAATGCGAGAGTATTGGATGCACGCAGGTTCGAAGCGTCTCGCTTGAGCAAACCATCAGCCATCAGAAAGATACCGAATCGCTTCGAGTTTTCGTCATCGAACTCCAGCGTCCGGTGTGGACAGACATCCAACCTGAGCCGTATAAAAAGCTTCAGAGTTGTCTTTCATCGGCATCTCAGGTGCTATGGGTCAACCAAGGAGGGGGTATCTTGCCAACCAAGCCGCATTTCCGTCTAGCTGAAGGATTGTTCCGCGTCCTGATGGAAGAGGATAGCCGGCGCAATCTGCACCTTCTTTGCTTGGAGCCAGAAAAACCATTGAGCCAAGTGGCGCAGCATGTGGCGAATCTAGCTCGTTTTCTAGTTTCGCCAGCTACGAAGGGTGCAGATACAGAGTACATTGAAGAAAACGGTATGCTTCACATCCCTCGTATCGTGACACCCACGCAACTCAACGAAACGGTATCACGCAAAGCCAGCTCTCAGCAGCGCGCAGTGCAGAAGTTTGGGTGCCAAATCCCCTTGCAATTAGACGCTACTTCGCCTGGACTGATCAGCGGCTTCCAGTTCCTGGAAAATGCCACAGCATACGGACAGCTCAAGCCAGATGAGATTGAGATACAGGTCAAGTGCGCAGGCGTGAACTTCCGCGACGTACTAATTGCTGTAGGCCAACTGAAGGCCACGCACACTGGCTCAGAGTGCTCGGGGATTGTCAGTCGAGTGGGCGACGCTGTCTCCAAATTCCGGGTCGGAGATGCAGTTGCTGCCCTCGGCGACGGATGTTTTGCCACTTCGATCCGGGTTCACGAGGATGGGCCCGTTGTGAAAATTCCCCCTGGCATCTCTTTCCCCGAGGCTGCAGCGATTCCGGTGAACTATGCCACCGCATACGTAGCTTTGCACAATGTTGCGCGCATCTCGGCCGGCGAATCGGTCTTGATTCATTCGGGAACTGGCGGCACCGGACAGGCGGCGATTCAAATCGCAAAGAACGCGGGGGCTACCATCTTTGCAACGGTCGGCTCTCAGAGCAAGAAGCAATTTCTCATCGACACTTATCAAATTCCAGAGACGCACATCTTCTCCAGTCGAACCACTTTGTTCGCGCAAGCCATTCAGCACCGCACGGGCGGCAAAGGGGTGGATATCATCCTGAACTCGCTGGCTGGAGAGGCTCTACTGGCTTCGTGGGAATGCATAGCGCCGTATGGCAGATTCCTGGAGATCGGCAAGCGGGACATACTATCTAATCAGAGACTGCCTATGTCTCAATTTCTTCGCAATGCCACCTACAGTGGCGTGGACCTCGCCGCCATGTCGGTGGAGAGACCCGAAGTATGTGCCGCTGCTCTTGACAAGATCTTCGCGTCCGTGCAGCAAGGAAAGCTACACCCCTCGCAGCCCATCCGTCAACATGGAGTGGGTGAGATCGAGAAAGCCTTCCGGATCATGCAGGGCGGACAGCATGTTGGTAAAATGGTCTTGGAAATGCGCCCCGATGACGGAGTGATGGTGAGCTGCTTCCCTGGGTATCCTTTCTTTGGCTGCGACACTAACACTGTGCTAGACGGTTTTGAACACCAAGCCAACGTACTCTTTGGATCCCGACTCTACATTTGTCATTTGCGGAGGCTTGGGAGGACTGGGGAGCAACATTGCCCATTGGTTCGCGGATCGAGGTGCACGCCACCTTCTGTTGCTGTCACGCTCCGGAGGACAAAGCGAGAGAGGTCGTGTGCTCGTGGAGCAACTGCAAACACGAGGCGTCCAAGTCCTAGCCCCAGCTTGTGATGTTTCGGATGAAGTGCCGCTGCAGAACACCCTCCAGCTATGCAGGTCTCAGATGCCTCCAGTCCGGGGATGTCTCAACGCGGCCATGGTGTTGCGAGTAAGCTTTCCCTATCTCATATGGTGTCTCCCGATGCACGTTCTGACCCTGACCATGATAGGATGCGTTGTTCGAGAACATCTCTCATCAAGCGTGGCACGAGTCCCTCGCCCCCAAAGTGCAAGGGTCATGGAACCTCCACCGTCACCTTCCGCAGGGTATGGACTTCTTCATCATGTTGTCCTCCATTTCAGGAATCGTCGGGACCACGGGGCAAGCCAACTACGCGGCGGGCAACGCCTTCCAGGATGCACTGGCACGTCATCGCGTGGCGCTGGGGGAGAGGGCGACAGCGCTGGATCTGGGAGTGTTCGATTTTGCCGGGGCGGTGGCTGAGGACGCGCAGCTGCGGGATGTGTTGATCGCAAGTATGGGGTTGGAACCGGTGACTGAGCCTCAACTCCACGCGCTTTTGGACTATTATTGTGATCCTCAGGTCAGTCTAGACAAGGCCTCGGACTGCCAAGTCACCGTGGGACTGTCTCCAAATGCGACGCAGGCGATGTGGCTGAAGAAGCCAATGTTCGGGCATCTCACCGTCCACGAACGAGCGGGTGGCAGTGCGGGCGCGAGCGACTCGATCGCGAGCGCGTTGCAACGGGCGGAGTCGCTAGCCAGCGCTCATGCAGTGGCCAGGGAAGCCATCGCGGAGAAGCTATCGAAAGCGCTGTCAATTGCGGCGACGGACATTGATGCGAGTAAGCCGTTACATCAGTATGGGGTGGACTCGCTGGTGGCGGTCGAGCTGCGGAGCTGGTTTGCAAAGGAGTTGCAATCGGAGATGGCGGTATTCGACATCTTGGGTGGGGCCACATTGACCTCGGTGGCTCAGATGGCTACTAGTAAGAGCAAATTGTATCAAGAATCTTGGTCGTAGAGGAAGGTAGAAGAAGAAGATGATGATGATGATGATGATGATGATGATGATGAAGTTGTTATTGGTGGTGGTGGGGATGATGAAACAAACAAAGCAAGCAAGACAATCAAAACAATCGAGACAAACAAGACAAATCGAGGCGCCACTGTGTCACTCCGCCCTAGTCCCGACTTAGCTAGATCATCGCATACTAAGAAGATAGATGGACGCCTCAGGCAGTAAGGTGTGAAGTACTTCGTACAGTACGATTAAATGTCCACGGTCGGACATCTTCCTTCCTTCCTATTCATCTTATCTTAGTAGTTGGATGGTTTCACTTAGTCTAGTTTAGTCCTTCAAGGGTAACTGATTGCTTGAATTCTTGTGCTCTACTCGGTGTTTTGTACAGCCTACCGCAAGCGGAATATAGTTCGTAACATCTTCGATCTCCTCAGTGGTGGAAGCCGTGATTCATCAGTCGACAATCGCACTTTTCACAGGCCAAGGCCATACTATGACCACCTGATATATGATATATTGGACAGCATGCTAGAGATAGTTGAAATTTACTCCGTAGACCTGTAGACCTGTACACAGCAGAGCTCACCTGCACACAATTCGCATACACCTCGCATTGAATCACATGATCTGATTTCCCCATTCCCCCAATTCTGCCGATCTCTTCCGCTTCTCCATCCTCCATCCTTCATCGCCGTCTTCTCTACTCCCTTTCCCTCTCTCTCTCTCTCTCTCTCTCCCCCCCCCCCTCAACCCCTTCACCCCCCCAATCACCACCCCCCCACCCCCCCACTCCCCCCTCCTCCAC
>WOUI01000292.1:0-44320 GCA_012184565.1 Aspergillus floridensis | reverse complement strand
TTGAAGTCTTTTTGATTTTTTTTTTTTCTTTCTCTCTTGTTTTTTTTTTTTTTTTTTTTTTTTTTTGTTTGGGGGGGGGGGGGGGGGGGGGGGGGGAAACAACAAGATCAATCTCCAAGCCTAAGGAGCATATCTCCACCCTTGAGCATTTCCCCCTCTTCGATCATAATATTGAATTACTCTTTTGCCCAAAGAAAAAAAGAAGTTGATATAGCCAGCCCTATGCTGCGGCCGTACCAATTAAGCCCTGAAGGAGTCTAGTCTAGCTACAACCCATGTGAACAAAATATCACAAACACATACAATCAGACACCCCATGTGCCTTACTTCGCGTATAACGTGTCCTAGAAAGAAATAGTGACTTTGGGGCCAGTAGCATATGGAGCACACACGCGACGCAAGGTTGAGCAGAAGAGATAGTAATCAAACGCAGAAACCTTGGGGAGGTTGTTTTCGACTAAGAGACGGTTTTAAAGGCCTCTCCGGCAGTATTTATTGTGGTATAGACAAAAAAAAATCAGTTGGACCTTAACACTCTTCGGCTTACATCTTCGGCTTGTGTTTTTTTGGCTCGAATACTCGTGATAAACCTCTAGTATATAGAGCTTGAATTGATGAGTTACTAGGGTAGTTGACTATCTTCTCCACTATCTAGACCAAACGGTATACCGAAAGCATCTCTGGAGAATTGGGTAGGGGCTGACGACGCAATATAGAGTTACCAATCCACGCGATAAAGATGAGCTGGTATACGTTGCCTACGTACATACTTATGTGACTTGCTATAACTTAACACAAGCAGTACCTGTACTGGGATTATCTGCCTGCTAGCAAGACAGTGGCATACAAGCCATATGTACTCTGCCTGACCCAGGACAATGCACGCCACCCAACACCACCCACAACGTAGCCAAACATAGTGCAAAAGAATATAATTTATTATGGTATTATACACAGACCCTGAACCACTTTTTAACAAAAAAGAAAAGCTTTCATAACTCCATCCACCCCAATCAGATCCCACACTGTCAGGTTTTACTCCCAAGAATCGATCTTCATCGTGCCCTTCTTCTGCAGACTCTGGTGCATCTTGAAGGCCTGGAAGAGCAGATGCGGGCTCGTGCGCGATGCTCTTCTTGAGGCACTCAAATTCGGCCCAGTCCAGATAATCCGTGAGGATAGGCTTGTAGTCCGGGTGGGAGCACTGGTCGATGATGACGCGGGCGCGCTCGCGGGGGGAGAGGCCACGGACGTCGGCGAGACCCTGTTTCTCTGCGTTAGCATCATTCATTGCACAGCTAGTAGAAGAAAGAAAGGACGTACCTGCTAAGTAACAACAACATCCAAACCATGCTCCGTCCGGTCGATGTGGGTACAGAAGGGGACCATGCAGCTGACACCGGTGGGGTCGATCTTTCTGGGCCGGGTATACCTCGACAGGGGGGTTTCATGCCGATGCAGCCCAGTCGGCGGATGATCTCGGGGAAGTTGGAGACCTGCTGCGGGCGGAGGAGGAGCCTGCCCGCGTACCGCTCCCAGTTGCTGTAAAAGCGCTTGAAGCCGTCGGGCGAGAAGCGGTCTGAAGCCCCAGTATCTACAAAACGCAAGAAACAAAGATTCGCATTACTTATGTGCTGATGTTCCACAGCAGAATACTGTCATGCTTATCGTGAATCTGACGCAACTACCGTGAACAACTCAGAGATCCGCCATTAATCTGTTCTTTTCTCAAGGTTTTCTTACATGTTGGCTTGAAGTCGTCCACCTAGTTAGGAGGCACGAGGCCAACGAAGAACGTGAGTTGAAACACCTTATCTCATCGATATCTAGGTATAGCCAATTGGAGGAGAATCGCTTTGGGACAGATCGTCCTCGGTCAATAATTCCCTTGCACCCAAATTTCGCCTTCTCTCGGCCGGTGGGCTCTCATGGAAAAGATTGCTGGGTTGTAATTTGCGCCATTTTGTCATTGCTTAGGTTCAAATAAACAGAACTTATCTCAAGTTGTGTCACAGTCGTACTGGCTGGTAAGTAAACCACTACTTCCTCAAATAATGAAAACCATGCAGCCTAACGATGAGGGACTAGGAATGAATGAGGAATATCGAAAAGCCAAGGTATCATCTTGCAAGTGTCTCACTCCGGACTGGGAAGCGCTCGTTCGCCAAACACAGTCGGAATGCCAAACCCTGCAGGTTCTCAACACTCAATTACAATCTGAGAATTTACACCTCAAACATCAATGTACCATTTCAAAATAGGTCGTAGATCATACTGCCAAGAAGCTCTGAGTGTTGAGAACTGAACTTCGGAACCTGCGTGGCCTTCTCTGTAAAAGGATTGTCAGCACAGAGAAAAATGGGACAGAGGTAAGAAAGGGAGCAAGCTCTACATCCCCTGGGTAAGTACTTAGAAGACACGATGTCAATGGAATTTTTGGGTCTCTTAATCAGCTCCCTGCATCTTTATACCAACAGATATGGCATTCAAGTGAAGCATTGCAGTCTCTGTCTCGATTGAACCTCCTTATATGGTATGTTGCTACTACACTATTGGTTTTTCGAGTTTCTGATATCAGCTTTTTGTTAGTCTCGATTTGTTTTGTCTTCGTGATGGTTCGTTTAAGAGCTTCTTTTGGCGCCTTTTTGGGCGTATATATTGTCATCAAGGTGGGAACATGATGGCTGTAATACATTCGGCATTGTAGACGAAAGGACTACATATGTATGTTATGCTGTGCTATAAATTGTGGTTGCGCTTTTCCGCTCTGATGATGTGAAAATAGGGATCTGGCTACTAGATCTTATACAAGCCATGTGGGGCAGAAAGCATGAAGTGACTCAAGGGAGACCCGGGAGTAGCGAGAGCCCGAGTAATATCTTGTGTTATAAGGAAACGTCTTAATATGCAGTTTCCAACTTAGACTATCTAATAGTATCTCAACAGTAGGCAGCTCGGACCTGTTTTTCAGAAACGCCATTCGTAAGGAACAATCCACATGACACAGTTCAATCTGGCTCTGGTTGGGCAACACTAGTCAGACATTTGAACTTGAGTAGCCAACCGAACGAGCTGCAGCGGAAAGAACACCGTGACGAGAACCACCGAAATGTTTCCGACCAGCCGAATCTACGGGCCATTGCTCTAGACCCCAGTAGGAGTAATAAATCGAACATTTCCAGAAAGATATCGTACGACCAGCTGGAAAAGCGGGGTACAGGCCCTTTAAGTTAACCCCACCAACAACACCACAAACCACCTCTACCACCCAAAGACCCCTTGAAGGCACAGAAGAAAAATGCCACCCACCAAAACAATCTGCATAATCGGCATAACCGGCAACCAAGGCGCCTCCGTCGCCCGCCGCTTCCTACAAGACCCAACCTTCCACGTCCGGGGCCTCACCCGCAACCCACACAGCCCGACCGCGCAGACCCTCACCCAGCAAGGCGTGGAGCTCATCCCCGCCGACCTCAACGACCCCACCAGTTTACTCCCGGCCTTCCAAGGCGCAAACATCATCTTCAGCGTCACCAACTACTGGGAACCCTTCTCCAGCCCGGCCGGCCACCAGCAGGCCGCCGCCGCCGGCATCTCGCCCCGCGAGCACGCCTACCGGGTGGAGCGGCAGCAGGGGCAGAACATCGCCGATGCGGCGGCGCAGACGGTGGACTCGGTCGATGCAAACGGGTTTATTGTCTCGACGCTGAGCCACGCGACGCGATGCAGCCGGGGCCGGATTCGGGAACTGTACCATTTCGATGCCAAGGCGGAGGTGTTCCCTGATTATGTACGGAAGAGGTATCCAGGGCTGGCGGCGAAGATGTCGTGCGTGCAGACGGGGTACTTTACCTCGAGTTATAAATTGGTTCCGGGGGCGTATTTTGGGAAGGTGTGTTGTTCCCTCCGGGGGAGAGCTCAGTGTTGCGTTGGGTCGGGCCATGAGGAGGTAAGGGTCGGCTGACTCGGGGTGTTTAGGGCAAGACGGAGGACGGGAAGGATGTGTTTGAGATGACCTTCACCACAGCTACGGATGCTGTGGTGCCCCATCTCGATGTGCAAACTGACCTAGGTGGGTTTGTGTATGCGGTTGCTCAGATGCCGCCCGGGGGGGGTTACATGGCCTGTGGGACGAGGTGCAGTTGGGCGGAGTATATGAGGATTTGGGGCGAGGTGAACGCGGTGGCGGCGCGGTATCGGCAGATCACGCTCGAAGAGCTCATTGCAAAAGCCCCCGAGCCGGAGTTTGGCCGCGAGTTTGGGGATATGTTCTCCTATTCGACGGATCCGGGGTATGATGGGGGTGATGGGAGCTTGTTGACGGCGGAGGATCTGCGAAGGGTGAGATTTGTTGTCGTCCATCTTTGGATGTGTGGGTTGAATGCTGACTTCTTTCAGGCAGGAATTGATTGTCCGATGACAACCTTGGAGGAATGGATCAGGAGGGAAGATTGGTCGACTGTTCTGGGTTGAGCATGTTAGATTTCCTTCAATATGCGATAAATATTAGGCATCTGAGTTATACACAGAAAGACTTCTTTTGTTACGCAGAACAAAACAAAAACTGTTCCTCCGCAACTGTCAAATTGTGATTTATCTGCAAGCAATTCGCGAGCACGACGGACTAAGGAATGTGTTGACAGCGCTGTGGAAGCAGGTTAGCTACATTTGTGCCAGGGCTCTTCACAGGCTTCCACTGACTTCTGTCGCTAGAATCAGCAAACGAAGCGTCAAGTAGATTGTGTGACTTCTGTATGGTTCCCAACTCAAAATAAGTGTGCAACATTAGATGGTGATTGACCCACCCGAAGCCTCTAATGAGGACATAACCTTGATTCTCTCTGCGGTCATCGGCAACCCTCTTTGTTTCATCTTATCAATAGCGCTCTCATTTCACTGCTCATATATACACTTAGTGACTACCTGCTACTAGAACAGAGTCATTCCTCAGAGACAATCCCTCAACCATGGGGCCTCTGCTCGGGGTCCACCCTCCCATCCTTCTCTTACTCATTGTCTGCATCATCCACATCATCCGCCGCAGTTGGCAGCAATATCGCATCTCAAGACAACATGGCTGCCAACCACCGCTCCACCTACCAACGCGATACCCCATCCTTGGTTTCGACCACCTCGCCTCCACCATACGCGTGATCAAATCCCACACCGACCTCGTCAGCAACGACAGCGCTTCGTGCAATGCGGCCACACCCATCAATCACGCCGCGTCTTCACCACCATCGTCACCACCCGCGAACCGCGCAACATCAAAGCCATCCACTCGACCGATTTCCACGAATACAGCCTGAACCGCCTCGCCGCGTACAGACCCTTTCTGGGGACAGGGATTTTCGCAGTGGACAAGCCAGCGTGGTCACAGTCGCGCGCGCTGCTGCCCCTCCAAGAATTATTCTGGGGTATGCGATCGACTCAGCCACCGCCGTCCTGTTCGGGCGCTGCACTCACACTCTCCGCCGACTCGGGTCCCCGGCCGCTGCTGCTGCTGCCACCAGTCACCAAAACATGGGTTTCGCGGACGCCTTCAACGACGCCCAGGCGGCGATCCGGGCCCGGGAGCGGCTTGGGGCGTTGAGGGTATTCATCGGGATAAGCACGCCGACGAATGTGTCCGCATCTGCCACGGGGTCGTGGACGGGACAAATTGACGATGCATTGCACAGATTCCCAGGCGGCACAGAAGCAGCCACGACAACCAACAGTCCTCCACACGCTCCTCGAGCAAACGACCGACCGCACCCGCCTCCGCGACGAGCTGATGAACCTCGTCACAGCGGCGCGCGACACCACCGCCAGCCTGCTCAACGACCTCTTCTCCATGCTGGCGCGCCACCCGGACACGTGGCGGCGGACCCAGCGGTTTGGACCCCGTGCTGGTGCGCAAGGGCACGGTGGTCGTGTACGATGTCTACGTCATGCATCGGCGCGGGGAGATCTACGGGTCGGATGCGGCGGCGTTCCAGCCGGAGCGGTGGGAGGAAGGGCTGCGGCCGGGCGAGTGGGCGTTTCTGCCTTTTGGTGGTGGGCCGAGAGACTGTTTGGGCCAGCTGTATGCTTTGACGGAGGTGGGGTATGTCGTTGTGCGGCTGGCGCAGCGGTTTGCTGGGCTGGAGGTGAGGGATGGGGTGTGGGTTAGTTTGACGGAGTGAGAGTGTAGTTTCTTGGGTTAGGTCTGCTTTTCCGGGGATATAGAGACCGGGTTAATGTACAAACCAGACTTTGATTCTTGGTAGGGAAGTGGGACTAGATGCGATGTGTTTGTCAGTGTAACCCTCAAAGAGCTATCTGACCTTGTACAGGTGGTTGAGTGTAACCATTTGATCGTTGATCAGTCGGGCTGTACTACTACTACTAATACTTATACTCTACAACCTTGCATCTCTGGTCTCTACCTTCTTTAGAGACTACTAGGGGTTGGTCTAGAGGCATATCAGCATCTAAGTATTGATGAGGACGGATTCCTCTCTGCGGTAAATACGGCATAATTGAGAGCTTTCTGAATCACAAATTCCGATCATGACTCGAACAATCTAATGCAAATGCACTGCAACGATGCGATGTGTATGTGCACCCCTTTCACCCAAACGCCGAAGCACCCACTACAATAAAGATCACGCCTGCCGCCCCGCTGCCAGAAGCAAGTCCTTGACCCCCTCATGCCCATGGACCACCGCCTGGAACAGGGGACTCCAGCCGTTCTCATTCACAGAATCGACATTCACTTTTCCCGTCGCCAGCAACCGCCTCACGACCGCCTCGTGGCCCTTCCTCGCTGCCAAAGACAGCGGGGTGCAGCCCTCGGAGTCGCGCACATCGACCTCCACCCCCGGGATCTCCAGCAACATGCGCACCGCGCCCTCCGCGCCCGTCTCCGCCGCCCACGACAACGGGGTGCGGCCCTGATTATCCCTGGAATTGACATCCACCCGCTTGGTCCTCAGCAGCAGTCTTACCGTCGCATCGAATAACGTGGCCGCCGCGCGCGACAACGGCGTCTGCCCATTCTCGCCACACCTCTCATCCACCTCCACGCGCCCATCCTCAATCAGCACCCTCATCACCCGATGGAACCCGAACGCCGCCGCATAGCGAATGGCCGTATTCCCGGAGAAATCCGTGACGTTGACGTCGATGCCGTCCTGCTCCAGCAGCAACTTCACGGCCTTGACGTTGTTCATGAACGCGGCGTGCAGCAGCGGCGTGAGGAGGTGGCCGGCGTTGACGTCGACGAGGCCGGACTCCAGCAGCACGCGCAGCACGTTCGTGTGCCGGTAAGTGATGGCCAGGATCAGGGGGCTGTTGCCGTCGGTGTTGGGCCGGTTGGCGTCGACGTCGCGGGCTTGCAGCAGGAGGCGGGCGACCTCGGCGCGGCCCCGCATCGCCGCGATGCACAGCGGGGTCGGCGCCTTCTTGTCTTGGATGTTGACGTCGGCCCCGGCGGCGATGCTGTGTCGCGCGGTCCCGGCAACCCCGCGCCGGGCGGCCCAGACCAGGGCGGACGATTTGTGCTGGCGGGCGTTTTGCCGGTAGAGGTAGGGGTTCACGATGCTGTGCAGGCGGCGGTTGGCTCGGGATAGGGAGTTGATGTCGCCGCGCCTGGTGAGGTGGCCGGCGACGATGAGGATCAGCTCGGGTGGGAGGTCAAAGGTTGGCATTCTGGTGAGGGTGTATCTCCGACTGGATCTGGATGGCTGGAGGATGAAGGAATCGGAGATGACCGATGATGGGTAGATGATTGGTGGGTAGTAGTAGTGCTGGAGGGGGGGTTCAAACCCCCAGGGAGGGTATTTTGTACTACTAGGTATCTGCATGTCGGTTTCCATTCTTCCTGGCGTGTTCGTGTTAAGATTCACTGGTAACGATTCGATTTTTAGAAACTAGTCTACCTAGTAGGGCCAGTGGTCCCAGGCTGTCCTTTCTCTTTCTATCCCAATAACCTTATATGGTGACTAAGCATGGGAATGAAAATGAGGGGGAGGGGCAAGATTCACTCCCAAATTGGAAGGAAATGCACGCCGACTTCACTTGGGCATAACATAGCATCACCGCTTCAATTCGGGCCAGAACTCCCTCTGATTGGCTGTGATACAGGCAAATGTCGGTATGGGGCATTTTCTCCACACGGCGCTTGGCGGCCAAGACAAACGCTGTGCCCGCCATTTCAGCCTAGAGCTTAGCTTCACCCCGGTGCGCAGCTAATCACCAGGCCAGGAAACACATGCCGACAGCCCCAGCAGGACCCACTTGAGTGATTAGTTGCCCCGAGACTGAAGACAGCCAGTTTTATCTTTGTATCTTGCGTTCATCATGCGATGTCAACCGCCTGAGTATTGTGAATGCCGTCCGCGTGTGTATCGCCTTGTTGTCTCATCTTAGCGTACAGTTATCTTGAGTCGAGTCGGGTAGCAACGGATCCTGCCAGCAGATGACGAGTTCAACCCTGGCGGTCAGATCCTTCAAAGTGGTGAATGCATGGGGAGATTATGCCAGTCATTCTGCGGGAGGATTGGCCGCTCCTCCCTGATAGGGTCTGCTGCATAAATACCCTACCCTTAGTTGCCCCATGTATTAGCCAGCCATCCTCAACGCCCCCATGAATGACCGGTGAACTTGGCTTCTGACAAGTCTCGGGGATTTGACCAGAATTAACCTGCATATCGTGGTGTTCGTGCCGCAATCTATATCAAGTATCCAACTCGAGTTGAAAGTGCTGTGGTCCACGAGGTCTTGTGCTGAATGGCAGGCTAGTATCACATCTTGCACAAACGAGTCCTCGGACCGGATACTGTCCACAATAACCATAAGCTCCTACAACCTCTTGCACCCGCAGAACAAATCCAGACCGCGACTTCTATTCCGTCCAGACGCGCATAAACGCAAATACTGCCCCCACAATTCTTCATGCCTCTCAATCTTGCTTCCATCCATGAACATCAGCAAGTATCCCCAGCGTACGCTACTCCCCCCACACCACTCGAAGCATCTGTCGCTTCCAACCCCTCCTTATACGCAATCAAGACCTCCAGAATCTCCGTAATCTCCTGTCCCCCACTCGACAAGCGCATCCGCTCCCCCTCTCCGAACTAGAAGTCCGGTACCCCAACGATCCCCTCCTCCCTTGCGCTCAGCGCCTCCTGTTAAATCTCCGCCACCCCGCGCCCATCCTCCAACCACGAGCGAACCCCACGTGCATCCATTCCCGCCTGCCCATCCAATCGAACCAACGTCTCAGCATCCGTGATATCCTTCTCCCGCTCGAGATGCGCCTCGAGGATCGCCTCCACGAGCGCCGCCGTACCAGTATTGAAATCCGATCCAGCCAATGCGCTCTCTGAGAGGTGCCAATTTTTCTTGCAACTGGCTGAGCATGAGAGCCTGGTGCGCGGGGAGGGTGCCTCCGATCCGCCCGCTGAAGTGGAAGTGGATCCCGTCGGCGCATCCCAGTCGCTGAAGGTGGGCTTGCGCGTGGGGGACCTTCTCCGGGCCGAGCTTTCGGCTCATTGGTTCTGCAAGGCCAATTAGTATACTGTATGGGTTTGAAGAGGTATAGGGGAGTGTACCCATGTAGGGAATGCTCTCCATCAGGGCGTTAGCGTCCATAATGTACGGTTTCCATGTGATGCGGATGGCATCTTGACTGCCGCCCGGGTAGGTGTTTTGGTATAGGCGGATGGCCCTGGTGAGGCGGCGGTAGCCGATGTAGCACTTTGGGTTTTCTTAGGCACTGGGGTTTTACTTGGGACGGATGCTGGGAACGTACCCACGGGCAGACTGGGTCTGAGGTCATGGATATGTTGATCAAGGTTATTTCTTGGTTAGGGGTTGTTGGATGAGGGGTGGCAATGGGATTTTTGTTGGTTTGATTTCAATCTTCTCCCGCGACAAGTCTCTGGGTTGATGATTGTTCCTGGTCACAGTCCTAACGGAGGAGTACTCGAAGTGCATCCTTACGATGTATATGAATATAAAGTGTATACCTCCTCTAGTACAAGATCCTATGCCAAACGTCGACAACACGAAGAGTGCTCCCACCATACTATCCGAGCAGTGTAACCTGAGCTGAGACTCCCCGCCGCTGTCTGTTAGACTTGTGCCTGGCCAAGTGTTGCACAATACCACTCTGGTCGGATTGCGTAGCCAGCTGGAAAGCACAGCTTCACCCAGATTGGCAGTGGCGGTCGGTTGATTGGCAACTACGATGGAGAATGCCATAAAACTCATCCCAAGCCCCAGGACGTTCAAGCTGAATTCAACTCCTGACCGACTCACTATTCTTACATCACCGCACTTTCTGAGACACTGTTTTTATTCTTATTCCTATTACTATGAAGACATTCACTCTCTTGTTATATGTTCCAATCACTACAGCTCTTGCGACCGAAAGAGCCTCTGTCTCTCCTGTATGCCCCTCTCTCCTGGTGAATCACATCCTGAGAATGGCTAACACACAATCTTTCCCCCTAGGAAATATTCGCATCACAAATTACTCTGTCCGATCTCCTCGAAGGCACGCAGAAACTCCAAGACTTCGCCTATGCCTACCCGCAACGCAATCGAGTCTTCGGTGGCGCCGCCCACAATGACACGCTGGACTATATCTACCGCGAGCTCAACGCGACGGGAGCCTACGACCTCCACCGACAGCCCCAAATCCATACCTGGATGAAACACAATCAATCGGTGACTACAGCTGAGGGCCAGTCTCTCATCGCGTATAGCATGACCCACAGCCCAAGCACGGACGTCACCGCCGAACTGGCCCTCGTCCCCCAACTCGGCTGCAGCGCTGAAGACTACAACGCTTCAGCAGTGGGAAAGATCCTCCTCACGCGCCGGGGTGGCTGTGCCTTCGGCCACAAATCCACCCTAGCCGCGGCCGCCAACGCCGCAGGCCTCATAATCTACAATAACGTCGCCGGTCCGCTACACGGCTCCTTGGGCAGCCCTAATACCACGACCTCCTTTGCCCCAACCGTGGGAATTAGCCTCCTCGATGGTCAGCGTCTCCTACGCAGCATCACGCCCAACGCCACCTCCTCCAACACGACCACACCCACCCCAACCCCACGATTAACCCTCTACATCCACACCGAATCCGCCCCTCGCCTGACCTACAACCTGATCGCGCAGACCAAAGCCGGCAACGCAAGCAACGTGATCACGGTAGGCAGCCACACCGACTCCGTGAACGCCGGCCCCGGCATCAACGACAACGGCTCCGGCACCATCGGCTGTCTAGCCATCGCCCGCGCTCTTGCCTCGTCGTCATCTCGCCTCTTAATCCGCAACGCAGTACGCTTCCTCTTTTTCACAGCCGAGGAATTCGGGCTCCTGGGCAGCACCTACTACATCAATAATTCGTCGCCCACCAACCTCACGCACATCCGCCTGTATTTGAACTTTGATATGATCGCGTCCCCCAACTACGCGTACATGATCTACGACGGTGATGGCTCTCGGTACAATGTCTCCGGCCCGCCGGGGTCGGACCACATCCAGCACATGTTGCAGGAGTACTTCGAGCGGCGAAATGTGTCCTACCGCGCGACGCCATTCAACGGGCGCTCGGATTATCGGGCATTCATCCGGAAAGGCATCCCTGCGGGAGGGCTGTTCACCGGGGCCGACGGGGTCAAGACGCAGCGGGACGCGGAGTCGTTTGGGGGTCGGATCGGGGTGGCGTATGATCCTAATTATCATGGCGCTGGGGATACGGTGGCGAATTTGGATCAGGAAGCTTTTCTGATGAATGCGCGGGCGGCGGCCTTTGTGGTGGCGAGGTATGCCGGCGATTTGGAGGGGATTCCGGAGCGGGGAGGTACCAGTTCGATGGTAGAGGGGCTTGGGGGGTGGGGGCGGGAGATTCTCAGGCGGCCTGGAGATAGTGGAGTGGAGAAGGAGTATGTAAGTGAGTTGGGAAGCTTTCGAGATGTGGTTGTCGCTTGATTGTTGTGTATCTTTTGTCGGGTTTGAGGTTGTGGATACGTCGAGACTGGGTATTGTGCAGCATGCGTTTCCTTGGATGAATGATGGACTGCCTACTTGATGTTCTACGGTTTTTACTTCTCATGGATATTCTCTCTCTCATCGCAACGTGATTCAGCACCTGCGTACAGTACACGTATATCGTCACCTTCGTCAGAATTTCTCCCACATCGTCCACTCCTCAACACCGCAACGCCGCCAGCATCCTATCAACCCTCTTTCTCCTACTAACTAACAACACACCCAGGCTCTTCCCCCAACTAAAGAACAACACACCCAGGGAGTCACCGCGCCGCCTTGGGCGGGTAGGACTTGCCCTCCCGCTCGACCTTGGGCGTGCAAGTGCACTGCTCACTCTCGGGGACGGCATCCATGACCGAGGGGATGTGCGCGCCGCAGCCCCACCAGGAGGTTTTTTCTGTCTTCATCAGTTCCTTCTTTCGTGCACGGTGGATGTTATGGGAGCATACGGCACGTAGAGCAAGTGGCTTTCATGCACATGATGGCGGTGGTAGATGTGGGATTTTTATCTTTTGTTTTGAAGGGGTAGGTTGCGGAGATTGATTTGGTGGTGGTGGTGGTGGATGAACCAGCAGAAAAGTGGGGGATTTTATGGCGTATGGCGCTGCTTAGTCATGTTCGGGATGGTCGGCGATTCTTCCGGGGTTTAGTTTTGGTTTATCGTGGTCGGCGATGTCGGTGGGTCGGAGGGGTTCGGGATGTACGTTGAACCAGATTTTGGGGGAAGTTGGGTCTTATTCTTTGAGAGGGCGTATTGAAACCATAAAAGAAGGCATGAGTGCTCGCTGGGAGGGTATTATGGTTGCCATTTTGACTGGTGTGACTGCGGTCGGGGAGCGGTGGTGCTGCTATTGCCACATGTGGGTACAGTATATGTACATATACCCTATCTTGCGAGATTTCCATCGTTTTCTAGACTATAGATGACTGCATTGCCAGTGCATTTGCCAGTTGGGGCCGAGGTACATCTTTGAGAAAAATACCAAGCAGTGTCATTAATCGTGAGACCATACAGGAGTGAATCTATCTATCTATCGGGAAAAAAAAAAACAATCTACAACTTCCCCTGCCGCTCGGCGGGCGCACAGCACGCCACGGGCTCCGGGTGCAGCGTCGACTGGTTGAACGTCTGGTTCGAGGCCGGCACGTCCAGCGCGGGGTTCTTGGTGAAGAAGCCGTCCGGGCGCAGCATGACGCTGACGCGCTCCATCGGCATGACGGGGAAATCTTCGATGCGGGGGTTATGCGTGAGGCCGAAGGCTGTTCCGTCGATTAGTTCTTAGACTTATCACAACCAGGGTGGAGGCTGTTTTGCTTTTGGGGTGGAGGGGGGGGCAAATGCCGTAAGTGCCAGGGTAACTCACTATGCCACAGCACCAGATCCTCATTCTCCACCACCTCGTTCCGCTGCACCCACTTGTCCACGCCCTGGGAGTCGGCGCTCTGGTTGGTGAACTCGCCGGCCGCGTACAGCTCGTCGTCGCGATACCGCGTCACCCAGATGGGCTTGGTGCCGAAGCGGGCGCGCTTGACCCCGTACGACTTGGGGCTGGCCAGGAGCATCTGGCTCGGCGAGGTCTGCAGCTTGTAGGCGACGGGCTTGTAGGTGATGGGGTTGACGCACGCGTCGTTCCGGATCTTGAACACCCGGTGACGCACGACGTCCGTCTCCGCGGTGCCGCTGCGCTGCAGCACCGTCTGCTCGGTCGTGTACCCCACCAGCCACGGGTTGTTCGCGTCCTCCGGGAGCGGCACGCTGTCCTCGTAGTAGACCGTGTTGGTGAAGCCGTCGAGCGCCGGGTCGATGCGGAAGGAGAACAGGTGCTGGTGGAAGGGCGCCATCACCCCGGGCCCCACGTTGGTGCCCCACGGCACCGTCGTGCCGGGCGTCGCGTTGTCGAACGGCACCGTCGACAGGATCCCCGTGGCGCGCACCTCCAGCTCGATATTCGCGGCTTGGTCGAAGATGAACGCGAAGATGTACTCGTAGTTGGCCACCGTGCAGATCATCTGGATCACCAGCTGCCGGTTGCGCACCACCGTCGCCGCGTTCGTCCGGTAGTTGGTATGTTTGTGCTGCAGCCCGTTGTCCTGCTCGTGCAGGCAGATCACGTTCTTCAGGAGCAGCGGCTGGCCTTTCGAGTCCGCCCGGTAGCCGTCGAAGTACTTGATGTGGCCGAGGCAGTCGCAGCCCAGGGAGAGTTGGTTCGCCGTGATGCCGAAGCCGACGTCGCCCACGTCGAAGGCTTGTTTGCGGTGGTAGGGGGCACGCGGGTCTGGGGTGCGGGTTAGGGCTTGTCTTGGGCATCCGGGGGGGGGGAAATGGCGACAGCCGCATGACACAACTAGAATCAGGACTTACCTCCGTAAGGAACGGTCATCTCTGACACGGACAGTCGGTAAAACAGGTTGCGTCCATCATAGGTGGTGTTGTAAACGACCAACCCCTCGCGGCTGTTGAACCCCACGCGGAACCGCCACTTCTGCCACGACACCACATTCCCCTGGACAGTGAACGACGGCCCCTCGGGCTGCTGCACAATGTATGGCTTCAAATCCGTCCGCAAGGGCTCGTCCAGCAGCTCGTGCGCATACTGGATGGTTTGCACAGGCTTCCACGGTTGCGTCTCGGTTGTTGTTGCATCGACGCCCCCAGGCAGGAAATCAATCCGGACGAGCTCGTGCGTAATGCCATCAAACACGGGAGAGAACTTGCAAGGAGTGGAGTAGTGGTTGTTCTGCGGGTGGTTCGTGGCTACGATGTACATGTAACACTGGAACAGCCGGCGGGTTTCTTTGGGATCGTCCCTCCCATAGATCCAGGGATCGTTGCAGACCGTCACACCGGCGGGGAGCTGCAGTTTGGCCACCTCCGCCTGTACCGCGGGGTGGTTCAAGCACAATCGCTCGATCTCCTCCAATTCGTCGGCGTCCACAGGGGCCTGGGGCGAGGAGGTCAGTCAGCAGCGAGAAACAGGCGGCGGCGGGGGGGCGGGGGGGAGGATGTGTAACACCGGAAACATACCTGGACATCCTTGGGCAATTCCTTGGCAAAGATGATAGAGCGGGTGCCCGCGTTCAACAGGGCTTTCAGAAAAGCACCGGTGTCCAAGCGGTGGAAGAGGACCTGCAGCAACCGCGTCGGCTTGGGAGGCAATGGCTTTCCCAGGCGTTCGGCCTCGATATATGGAATGACTTCGCTCTTGATTGGCTCCTGAATGTCAATCTTCTTGTATCGAAGCTTAATGCCAGGGAAAGCAGCCTCTACCAACTTGGTGGCAAGGACGATTTCCGCCGGGTTGATAGGGTCAAAAGGGTGTGGGCCGGAGGCTGCCATTGTGTGCGGGATGGAAGTGAAAAATCCTCTACGCAGCGTCTAAAGCACAGGAAAGAAGGGCAATTGAGCAATATGAAAGCAGCGAGATGGGCGATTTAAGTAGTAGGATAGACCGTATCTCTCCCCGCCTCTTTGTCCCACAGAGAGTTTCCAGACACTGCAGATTATCAGCAACCCCGATCCCGGCATTTGCCTCCCTTCCAGGACTGTCTTCTGATTGGTCCGGTGAACCGACTCGGCGTATCTTTGGCCACATCGGGACTAGTGCGAGATAAGGGATCGATCTCTGCTTATGTCAGTTTCCAGACTCGCCCGATAGGATTGGCGGTGATGGGCGACCCTCAACAGTCGGTAAGAACTCGTGTCAAATACTGTGGACTTGGCATTGAGGATAGAATCCGCAAGGCCTTCTGTTCGAAATAGTCGCATGTTGGTTGGATGTTAGAGTCCAAGTTGCCCCACCCTGTCACCTTTAGTTATGCAATCTATACTATACTACCGATCCGGGGTTTCTCTCGATAATAGCCTATTAGGGTAATATCTAGACTGAGTTTTCTTCGACATCTTCCCGTAGTGTACAAAAACGAAATAGGAATCTTTCTGTGATGGAACAAAGTCTCCAGATTGACAGAAGATGGTGTGGGAAGAAACACGGCTAATGGAGGACCGCACAAGCGAAAGTCTCTCAATACAACAATTCAGATTGGTCACTCACGTATTCCTCAAGTACCCTTGCCAGACAAATCAACTCTGAGCAACCCCGTAAATCACCATCAAGGCCTCATGAGAAACGTGGTGCCCAGAACCAAAGCGATCACGACCCCGGTCAAGACCGCGGCGCCCACCCGGTCAGCGGCAGTGATGGGTCTGAGCGCGCTGGGGTCCCTGGCCTTATCCGAGGTTGTGGTGCCCGCCGCCCCATCCCCCTTGCTGGAGCCCCCCGTCTGGTGGGTAAGGGGCCCCGCCACCGACTCGACGAGCAGGGTTTGGATCGCTTCCAGCGCTGACATCTGCTGTCCCACCCCTCTGGTTCCATCGTAGACCCCGGTTGTCCACTTCATTCCACAGTATGTCCCGGTCGCGCCTCCCACACATTGGGCGGCCGCCGCCCGCGCGGTCGGTCGGAGACGACCCAGGATGAGATCGTGGGTGAAGGGCGCCAGTTTGACGGTGTCGGCCATCCACCGGAGCAGATATGCCTTGAAGGAGAATTGATCCACCTGGCAGATGTCCCAGTTCTCGCACGCGGACTCATAGAATACATTTTGCGCTGTCTCGTTGTCGGAGAGGAAGATATCCTGCGCATCCAGCAGCCCCATGATCCGGTGTCGCCAGGTTTCATCGCCGTTGGTCTGCAAGATGAGGAGTAGTCAGTCAGATTTATCAGGTTCTTGACATCTGTGAACAGCCGAAGACAGAGAGATAAGGGATCAGAGGGAGAGGAAAAGTCGCAACGTACGTAATTCCACATATGCGCCGCCCCAAGCAGGAAGACCCCGTTGTTGTACGTCCACTCCACATGGTTGAGATCCGAGCAGTTGTTCCCCTCGCTCGTACCGTCGTAGACCTCGAAGTGGGGCCCGATCAGTCCAACCTCCGAGGACCAGTCCCATGCCTTGTTGGCCCAGTCCGCATAGGTGCTGTTTCCGGTGTACCGCGCCAGTCGGGCGGCGATGTTGAAGAAGCACCCGTTTGAGATCGCGTTGCGGTAGGTGTAGCCACTGTTGAAGGCATAGATCTGCCACTTCAAGCCTCCGCCACATTTGGTCGGGTCCCAGCGCGCGGCCTGCTGGTTGAAGACAGCCTGCGCCAGAGCTAGCCACGAGGGTTGATCGTCGGGAGGGTTAGGGTAGTTATTCTCTGCAGCCTGCAGCGCCGTGAACGCCCAGAAGGCCTGGTCGTCGTTTCCCTCGGTGCGGGTCTGGTTGGTGGGCATAAAGTCGCGTTTATCCCCGGCCTGGTGCAGGATGGCTTGCGTGGTGATCGTATTGTAGGTGTCGTCGCCGGTGTAGGTCCAGTAGTTGACCAGCGTGCCGAAGAACGCGCCCGCTTCCCACCAGTAGTACGGATCGGGGAGGTTGCCAGGGACGTCGCCGGTGTGGTTGCCGCTGTAGAAACTGACGAGATCCCAGGCGAGCTGGCGCGCGACGTGTTTGATGTTTGCTGGGATGGTTTGCAGAGTCAGTGGCGTGGTAACAAATGGGTTGTCCTGATGAAGCTTTCTGAGTACCCACCAGAGTCGTCAATGTTGAGTTCGATCGCGCTCGCTTTGAAGCAGGGACGCGTCAACACCAGGCTGAAGATGATAACCCACGCGAGGTTGAGAATATGTGTGCCTTGCATCTTGAGTTGTATGTTTGATCCTTTCTTCTCGAAGACATAAGCTGCTTCTGTCGATGAACACACTCTGTCATGTTGGTGGGAAAGAGGAAATGACAAGTTTCATCAGCGAAGTAAAGGAGAGATTTCTTCCAGAAGTAGGCGGGTCACGCTCACACATCCATCATCACACATTCAGTTCTTCACCTGTCACTTTGGGTGTGTTACTACCTAGTATAGTCTATTGAGACATTCTGGACAATTCACTACTAGCCGCTACCTATTCGCCTTTACAAAGGTGCAGCGCAGCCAGCACTATGTTAGAAACTAAGCTCTGAGACTACTGCAACATTGGCGCCTGGAGGCCATGAAATCAGGTTCAACAATGGTACAAAGTCGGGGTGCAGTGTTCCTTGCGGACAATAAACCTGATGAATTCCAGTGCTTGTGAGTACAACAAACAACACGCAAGAGCTGACGGTCAAACAGAGTGCCTAATTTTCTGAAACAGGTGATCACGAACATGTGTAGTCAACATCATCTGTCCTCTGTGTACTTTACCTCAGGATAGACTCCGCTCATCGCCTGAGCCAAATGTAATGGTGGAAATGGCCTCGGGCCAGGCACCGCATCGCAGTTGGGGAGATTACATCATTTCAGCCACCCAATCCAGCCCGGGCCGTTGCCTTGGCACTCTTAACTGCGAATTGGAGTAAAGCCCTATGCAAAAAGGCAGATTCTTCCACGAGACTTCCAAGCAAGATCGTCATTGGTTGTGTCATAATCATTTAGGCTATCAGGAATTCCCCCCGGGGCTATTGCAGCATTCTTATGGTGATGAGCGTTGATTTGTTGGAGAGTGTCGCGGACACTCGCTCCATTTTCAGCCCTATGATGCACCCGCGCCTGATGTCATCGATTCTCTCTCCTCCGAAGGTCCTTTTAAACTCCTGAACCACACCACTTCCTCCTCCACTCTTCCTAAAATTCCAACTTCTACACCTTCAATAAATAGACCTGGTCTTCAATACCATATCTCAGCCAAGCTAAACTACTTAATTCATTGTTCGAAACCCCAAACACTCACAATGGCCAACACAGTGTATGTCCCCGTCCCCATGCCGCCCTCCCTGTCGCATCCCCAATGAGAGGAAAATCATCAAGCTAACAACACCGTTCGCACAGCGGTTGCTGCGAGATCATCATCGCCTTCTTCCTCCCCTTTGTCGGTGTCTTCATGCGCACCGGCTGCAGCTGTGACCTCCTGATCAACATCTGTCTCTGCATCCTGGGTTGGCTACCTGGTGTCATCCACGCCTAGTATGTACACACTTCTTCTTTTCGTGAGAGAGGAATTCTTCAGCTAACAATCTCGCAGCTACATATTGGCCAACAAATAGATCATCGTTCTGCTGATTCGTTCTTCATGCGTCGGTCGGGACATTCGTACAGTTTTTTGGGGGCACGGGCGCAACTTCGGCGTATACCATTTGACCAGTAATGATTGAGGGTCGCGGATATGTATCGTCTGTATAATATTTGAGCAAGCAGTAATGATTACGAGAGTTTGATTGTGCGATTGGATTTTTTACCATTTGCTTGGCTTCGCGCCCTCGCTACGGAGTCACGACTTAGGCAGCAGTTTTCGGGGCACGGGCCAAGGCGGCGGCTAGCCGGCGGAATTCCTTGAGAATCTAGATATTAGAGCGCATAGCTTAGTCAGCTTGTATAACGTTAATTAGTTAAAGAGCCTTCTCATGCGTCATCTTTCAGCACTTGGCGAAAAGTAAAATCACCCTCCAGCAATAATCGGGAAATTCAATACATAGGGTGTGCTCATTGACTTGTCTGAGCCCCGAAGAATGCGCACATGAGTTTAGGCGCTTTTTTGATGTTGTTATTCTCCGGCGGGATGAGTTTATATTTTGAACGAACCTCCCGGCAAAGCAGATGCCTTGGCTCCACAAGAACATAAAAGGTGAATAATGTGTCCATAAGTACCAGTTCCAAATATCGTCTTACTCTAAGCCACAACATTTCCCTCGCACTATGGCAGCTATTATAGTCGGATAGAGGATCTCAGTAGCTGCTAATGATTCTGTCAACACCGAGAATCGAACACCACCATAGTGCCAAGACCTGAACCTGCAGGCGATGTGCTTGTCAAGGTTCACATGCTCAACCGGATTTGGTTGTGGCTAGATCTGAGTGGCTCAATAAAGCTTGCATTCATCGGAATAGTCTGGGCAAAGGGGCTCAACACTACTAGCCAAGCTTTGAATTGTGAACCACAGCGACAAAGCCTAGCTTGCGGTGGCCGCCGAGGAGTGGCTGCAGGGCTCCTAATCTGAGAAGTGCAAGACCTCGTACCTTGCAATCTATGTACAAACCCTCGCAGCCTAGCTGTCCCAGAAGTCGATTGGAGTCAAGCTTAGGAAGAAAGTGCCTTGCTCAAGAGTCACTCAGACAGGCTATCCCTGAATTGGCAGATAAGCCTGCTTACTATTCTCGAGAAATTAATATAGATACCGCCGAGCGACCCCTCAAAACCCCGGCTGGATCAGAAAACTGTCTCACCAGCAAAGTACCTACTGTAGGAGTATTGCATACCGACCAACATCTTCAAAACTATCTCCCGCCCGCCAGCAGAAATCATGACTTTCGCTCAATTTCCAAGTCCGGCCAGGAGTGCTATTTCCGTACAACGAAGGTGAGATTGGCCATGAGGATTACCCTTTCGCACGCTTGGACCCAGTAAGTGCACGACTGCCCTATCTGCTGGTCAACAAGGAGGCAAATGGCACGGCGCGCTCGTGGGCCCGCAAAGTCGGCCTCAAGATCCACTTCCGCCCAGACATCGGGACCGGGTCGCACGTCGTCACCCACCACTTCGACCCGGACCATGACACTCTCTACCTCCACGCGACGCAAGTCGACAGCTTTTGCATCGACCCGCTCGACCGACGGGTGGAGCACCTGCGCAGAAAGCGGATGTTTATCCGTGACGGGGAGGGCCACCCCCGCATCGCCATTTCCAGCATGTCGCTTCACTTGGAGCCCCGCGCGCTGGAGAAGATCTGGTGGTGCTTCCCGCGGCTGGAGCGAGTTTATATCATTCTCAATCCGCCTAATCTGAAATCTGCGGAGGATGGGTGGGAGACTCTGCCGCAGGGGAGGTTCCTTGCGTATAGGACGGAAGGCGGGGGATTTGAGTGGAGTGAGGAGGGGGAGTGCGAGTGTGGGGAGATCCTCTATGGCCGGGTGGAGGAGGCGGCTAGGAAGCTTACCGGGCCATTAGTCGCTGCAGGGGTCCAGCGGTTTGAGATTCGGCCTGTCTCAGTCGTCAAGCGGGGAAAGGGGTTGTCGGTGGTTGCCAGGTAAGTTCCTCCCCTCATGGATGAACACCCCCTCGTCCAGAACTTCTATTACGGATCGTTTGACCTGATTTGGAAACAGATGCTCATCAGGTACTAATTTTTGTATAATAGAGTAGGGTTCGGCTCGACAGCAACTACCCATGATTCCCCGGATTCTCTCCAGCCGCGAAAGCTCATGCGATATTATGTCTGAGGCGGGCTATTGAAGTTTGGGGTTGGAGGTAAGAACTACTGATTTCGCGACTACAAGGGTCGATCTGCATGGAACTGCCTGTTTGACGCCTAATATCGAGCCGACTTGGGCGCGACGGCAAGCGAGAGGTGAAGAACAGAGAAGAATGATATGTTGAAGAAGAGGGGGTATCTCGCACGTAAGTAAACTCTCCTGTGCCGATAATTGAATCCAAACCTGCATGAAAGCCAGAACTCCGGAAACCACTACTACCCAGCCAGCCATTAACGTCGTATACCAACCGAGACTACCACCAGTTTAGGTAGTATCCCCAATGGGACTACCAAGGTACAACCCTCCAAGGTCCTTCAACGCCGTCGCGGTCTGGTGGTGGGGGAAAACTATAAAGATCGGTGCAACCCAGGACGAGGCGTTCGCCATCGAAGTATGCCTCGATCGCACGAGCAGACTTTCCCATAAAAGGAGCTAATCATGACCTGCCACAGAGAAGAAAGCGATCCGCCACGCCCGTTCAGTCTGTCTTCTCTTGGCTTTTGGCTTACGGTCCGAGGCGGAGACTAGAAGCACAATAAGGCCTCTTTCTGAAATGCAGTGATCATATTGGTTCCAAGCTGTCTCCTTTCTTTTCTCTTCTGATCTTCCAATAACACAAACAAGACAAACCTTAGCATGCTGCAACTGAGCTCAATGTATCCCACTCAATCATCCCAGAGCTTGAAAAGAGCAATCTCCAGCATGGCGGAATGAGAGCCATCGCTAGATATGATACATCCTACCCCCAAACTAGCACGAAATATCCTTTGAAATATGCAGAATACTCTCTAGCTCATCTCTGAGAGTTCTTCCCAAACCACACGCACTTGCTACCCCACAAGTCTATCATAAATGACTGGGCCGCATTGATTCTTCTGCGCGTCGCCTCCTTGCTATTGACATGCACCACCCCGAGATAGAGCCTCGTATCCTTGCCCGCCTCCAACTCGTTCAGCGACTCAAATACGAGAACTCATTCCGGATTCTCCGCACCAGCCTATACACCCAGTCGACGGCGCGCGGGTGAGTCCTTGCTGCACCACTTGGTTCACCAACTCCACCATGAGCCCGAGGTCCTCCAGCTCGACAAAGTGCAGGTGATGACAGTCTGCGTAGTGGGGATAGATTCTCAGGAGAACTTCCGCAGGGATTCAGGCGCAGAGTCGCTGCGTCCGCTCAGGCCATGACTGGGGCGAAGTGGGCGCAGAAGAAGGGGTCCGGCAGGCGGCCCCGCTCGTATTCCATGGCGGTGGTCTCGATGCAGGAATTCCACCGCAGCGCGAGATCGGCGGCGGGGATTTGCTGTATAATGGACTGAATGGCCACGACCATGCGCACTGCTCGTGGAGGGGGTCCGGCTGCGTATGGAACTCTGGTCGAGTTATGGCCAATCACGCAGTTCAAGGGTAGGAGCAGCGAGACTTTGGAAGCGGACCCTTCGCGGGATGATGTCTTGGTCTCAGAGCTGGCAGAAGGTGCGATCAGATTCGAATGCGACCGTGTCGTACCCGGTGGGGTTGATGTCTGCAGAGGCCGGGATGATCGGCGGGGAGGGTATCCACGCCCGTGCCGCGGAGGGGGTCGCCAAGGGAGGGTGGCCCGCTGGAAGCAGGGAGACTGCCACTGGATGTGTCCCGATCGTCCTTTGAATATACCTTCCTGGGAGTCACCGCGATTGCAATCCTTTGACAAACCCTTTCACCGGATCAAAGAACATACTGGGTAAATGACAGGCGTTCTCGGCCTGCAGCTAAAGACCCGTATGAGTATACATGGGGTTCTGGTCCCACGCAGTTGGGTCACGGAATATGAGTGTCTCGGCCAACAGATGGGTCGATTGCTACTACTCGAGAATTACTCATGTATGACCGCACGGCACGGGCCTTGATCTAAATCCCGTCGTCTTTCGCTACCATCTTGGATCAAGAACTCGGGACATCAAACTGTTACATGGGACTCTCTGTTGCCTTGGGTCTTTTTGAGAAACGTGTTCAACGTGACGACTTGCAGACCTTTGCAAGGCACATGAACTTGAGCATATTTCGGCACAAGATCTAAGCATTCAGATACTTTTGGCAGGGACAGAACTGATAAGAGTACCTAGCTCCTTCTTGATATCCGCAATTCGAGCCTTATGCCGCGGCAAGACGGGGCGTGCCGCCGGGTCAATAGAGATGGTTGTTACTGAGTACACCCGTGACCCAGGTCTCCCTATATGAGCAGTACTTGACATTTGCGTGGATATGAAGCAAAGAAAGCCAGACATACATACTTGCAAGTACTTAGGTGAGGGGGTTCAAGGGTACTAGGTAAGTTGTAACTCAACTGCCATTGCAGTTCTTGGAAAGTGTTTGCACCCCGTGAGTAACACCGTGGTCGATCCCAGTCGTCCACCCATCCTGCCCGCGAAATTGTGCCAGGTGCCCAGTGGGTGGTGGTGGCGTGGCCTGACCATCCCGGGCAATGTCTACGAAAGAGCAAGAGTGGTTAGGAAGGCGGTGCATTGGAGCGCGGGTGGCGCTTGGCTTGGTTTGCTTGGTTTGTTTGGTTTGTTCTCCTCCCACGGTGCGGCAGAGCCTCGGCTAAACAAAAAAGCGTAGAAGATCGAATAGATGGGAATATCACGTGACTCACGCGCTCGCTAGACCTACCCCGACAGAAAACCGAGTCTACTCCGGGGAGAACAAGTGCCCCAAGTCTTAGGAAAATCCTTGCTGATGCGGTGGCTCTGTACCAGAGAACGTCATTGGTCTTGGTGGCAAATGCTGTCGTAATGTCTGGGTGAACCGATGGAGAGTCTAGAACCACTAACCAGACTGCAGCATACGCCAGTCTGTGGTCTACTGGTCCCCGCTCCAAGCCCCACCTGCGGGTTTTTTTTTGCTTTTTGACTCCAGGGCATCAGGAACAAACGTATGTTCCTGGTGTACCTTGCACAAAACCCCCGCCATGATTCGCCGTTGAACCAGGCAACCGTGGGTGCCAGAATCTAGAATTTTAAAACTTTGTGCCTGTCTTTAAAGTTTAACACGTTTAATACTTTTGTTTTACATGTCGCCTTCGGAGACAGCTGACACATCGCGGCTGACGCAGCCGCCTTCGTTTCCGGTCTCCACCATGAGATAGGTATAAAGCTGCCCTTCGTGGCACTGCTATGTGCTCTCTCACAACCATCCTCTCCTTTGAAGGTTCTTTACCAATCTATTCTACTTTCGCTACTGAGGTTGATCCTCGTGCATTCCTTTCGTGTCAATTGTCTGTTGTCTGTTGATCAGAACTACTTTCTCTTCATCACATCACATTCTTCCGCAATCGGTCTCTACCCAACCAAACAAAACACATCAATCCTTCACAATGATGTTCACCCAGCTCTCTCTTGCTGCCACCTTCGCTCTCGCAGCCTCCGCGCTTCCCCAGCCGATGCAGTCGCGCACCACCAGCTCCGCAACCGCCACCTCGAGCAGCAGCAGCGCTAGCTCCAGCTCCTCTTCTTCCTCCAGCGGCGGGGGCAGTGTCTCCATCGTCAACAACATGAACAGCACTGTCTACCTCTGGTCCACCGCTACCACCACCGGCTCCAGCAGCATGCAGTCCCTGTCGTCCGGTGGCGGCAGCTACTCCGAAAACTGGCAGAAAACCTCCGACGGCGGCATCTCGATCAAGCTGTCCACCACCGAGGACGAGAGCAGCGTCCTGCAGTTCGAGTACACCAGCGACGGCGACACCCTCTACTGGGACCTGTCGTCCATCAACCTGGACAAGGACTCCGCCTTCGTCACCGCGGGCTTCTCCGCCACTCCCTCGGACTCGAGCTGCGCCTCCGTCACCTGCTCCGCCGGCGACTCGGATTGCTCCGCCTCGTACCAGCAGCCCGATGATACCGATACTAACAGCTGCACGACCTCGTCGGGCATTACTCTCACTTTGGGCTAAGCCCGCACAACCACTTTGATGGGGGTATCTAGGGGCTTTTCCCGCCCGGACCGAGCGTTCTAGAGACGCCGTCCGGCGGGAGCCACATCTTGGATACACGCAGCAGGTCTCGCTTGACCTGTGCGTGAGACGACGGCCCGCGGGGCAGGCCTTGATGCACTTTATGAACTGTACTTGGGTTATGATCTGTTTATAGACTTTCAAAACGATAGACGCTAGAATAGAAAATGACTCGTTATGCTTCTTTCTTTCTCTCCACGTCGATGAGGATCAGGGATCTGCGGTTGGTCTCGCTCGTACTCTGTCTACCTTAGCCTATAGATGATACCTTCCTTACGCTGTATTATCGCGTAATTATTGGAACGTTCCGTGGTTGAATGGATTATCAGTCAAGACTCAAAACATGGTCTTGTCCGGGATTTTGTCTTGGGGCTGGGATGGAATGGCAATAGAATATCCAGTAGGTGCCGCGCATGTGAGCTCCAGCTCCAGCTTAGTTGGACAAACCTTCCATCAAGTTTGAGGTAGGGATCAAATTCAGCATTGATAGATGGAAAACCCTTACGCTGACTTCTCTGGCGTATCTGACTTTGGTGCAACCTGCTGCACATAAACCACTCACATTGATTTCCATAATCCACCCCCGTCTGCGGATTGCCGTAGACTAAACAATTCGGAGCCCGCCAAGAAGTAATGGTCCGGGACAATCCGCATATCACCGAACCTTAAATTGACTCCCTTGATGCGAAGGTATGTGGAGCTCTCTATCAAGGCATGTCGCTGTCTCTTCCTGCAACACTAGTACTGGGCTTATGATATAGACCTTAAGCTAAAATCTTCAAGCACATACGACCACAAGGTGTAGAAAACAGGGCTTCCCGTCCGCTCAGCCGTACTTAAGCCACACGCCGGGAGATTAGTAGTTGGATGGATAACTATCAGCAAATTCTTTTTATTATATACAGTATTAATATTTATCTATTTTTTTAACTCAGTAAATAAAACAATCTTACCGTTCTATCTTTACTTTTATTTATTCTTTTTTATTTTATTTAGAGTATAATCTTTTTAAACTATATCTATTTCTTCTACAGCTGATATAGCCTTGTAGTATAGTCTTATTACTAAGAATTATCTTTTATTTAGAGGTTAATCTTATTAATTTTCTCTGTATTAGGCTTAGCATCTTTTAAACTTCCGCAATATACTGTACAAAGAAAGCAATAACTAGTTGAATTCCAGCCTAGGTTTCAGCTACCTGCCTGGCTCTAGGCCTCAGAAAAGACCGCAAAGACCAAGGACTGGACTTAGGCCTCGCCACAGGTCGGGTTTGGGTCCAACATCAGGACCTGTATCTATAGGTCGGGTCTGAATTCTAAACCTAAGATCCGAATCTATCAATCTGTAGATTAGATACATCAATCTGCAGATTATCTGCTAAGAATCTATTTAAATATAAAGTTTCTTTTTAGACTATACTAAGATATATAAAAATATCAAATATTCTAATCTAATTTTTATTTTTTTATTCTATATTAGTATTAAAATCTTATAATAGTAGTTTTTTTTAAATTATTATATCTATATAAAATATATTTAAAATCTGATTTATACTAGTGTAAATTATTATTTTTATTTATAAAAATAACTACTAAAAGTATTAAAATTAAAATATTACTATTATTAAGAGAATATTTTTTATATATAACTATAAATATATATTTTATAAAATAAATAATTTTAAAATTATTAGATTAGATAGTAATTTTATTTCTTATATTTTCTAATTTATATTATTTAATAAAATATATTTATATTATATTCTATAGATTTTATTCAACTAAGAAATCTTTTTAAATATTATGATATAAAGCTAAGATATTTATTTTTTTAGTATTTATTATTTTTTTAATATCTACTATTTTTTTTATTTTATCTACTTTTTCTAGTTTATATAAATAGATTAAAAGAGTTTCTCTATTAGAAATTTAGCTATAGATATTAAATAGAATTAGAAAATATTTATATTATAATAATAATCAATTTATCTTATATTAGATATATATTATATATATATAAATCTAATTTTCTAGTTTCTATTACTATAAATTTATATATAATTAAATATTTTTATACCAGATTATCTTAGATATATATATAATATTTTAAAAATATAGCTAAAATTATATAATTTATATAATCTACTAACTATATAGTATTTATCTAGTTTAATAATTTATAAATATCTACTAAAAATCTATAGATTAGATTTCTAAATCTATATCTAATCTATAGATTGAGTCTATCGACCCAAAACCTGCTAAGAACCGGGTTGGGTTTGGACCCAACCTGTGAACCCGCGGGCTTTGGCGAGGCCTAATGTCGTGCTCCGAGCTGCCGCTGCACCCCTACCATGATCCATTCCCGTCCTACCTGAAGTGGTAGGCAGCTCGAAGATGTGGCTCGTGCTCGATGAGCTCTAAAGACTCTCCGAGGGACCCGGAGGTAGGTCCGAGGTCACTAGGTGTGCCTTCGAAGTTGGCTTGTTCTCACCAAATCGCCCATTTTCCCAGGGCACGGCTAGGCTAGGCTAGCCTCGATTCGGTAACCAGCTCGACGGCACTGCAGACTAGTGTATAAGTGAACTGTTTTGCTGCAATTCCTATTTGCTTACCCAATTGGGGTGCCGCCGCTTTTATAAGAGCAGTATGTAAACGATCTGTATGCGCTTTGGGACATTTATGGATTATTTACAGAGTATATATCTGGAAACTCCGGTTGCTTCCGGATTGCTCTAGCTTACTTAGTTAGCAATTCTGAGCAGCTCCCGCTTGCTTACTGCGGTAATTTATATAATTAGAAAAAACTCTCTAAATTATACGCAACTAATACTTATTAAAATCTGAAATACTGATATAAATCTATAAAATTTAAAAGTATTACCAAAACAAAGACTGTTAGCTTTTTTTAGTTTTTCTGATCTAAAATATTTTTAACACCAATTATCTGTTCATTGCAAAATAGATAGATTAATAATAGACGAATAGTAATATATAATCTAAGATATTTTTTTTTTATATCAGATATAAATAGAGCCTATCTTACCCGAGTTTATTAATTATTAATCTATTTTTTTATATATTTTCTATTATATCTCTCTATATCTTATTCTTTATTTGGTTTTTTAATCTTGTTCGTGCTTACTAATAATAGCCGTTTATACTTCTGCTTTTAGAGCCAACTAAAATAAAAAAAAAGACTTATTATAAACTCTACTAAGAGTAAAGTTACAATACGGATATTTATTAAATTAAGAATATCTAAAGATTAGAAGATAGAGCTTTTCTAAAAATAAAAGAAGACTACAGAGAAAGAGTATATTATTATAAAAAGTAAGTTATTAATTATAAGTTCTAGAATATTAAGTCTTTTTATATTCTAATAGATTTTTAAAAGAAAAGAAGAGATTATCTGAATACTATAAAATTAGATTTAGATATCGAGTGCTGGGTTTAAAAAAACTTAAAGAATTTATTTACTAGTATATTGATTCAACTGTGGATAGACTTGACTCTAACAGATGTCTGATTATAAACTTAATCTTAGTCTAGACTTAAAAGTTTGTTTTAGGATTTTATTTAAAAATTAGAAAAGAAATTTCTTACTAGAACAGACAGAACCTGTACAGTATAAATATACTTTATACTGAAAAAAAGTATATAAAAACTGTATAACTAACTTTTAATAGTAGATTAAATATAATTTAATTGCAGAGCAGTATATCAAGAATATAAAAAGATCTAAATATAATTTCAAACTGAAAAGTTTTAAGTATACTATGGTTGTTTTCTAGATTATTAATAATCTATTTTTTATAACTGGAAGATACTGTATCTAGTTTTATTTTATTACTTTGTAAAATCTGTATATAGGATTCAGAGTGTTCTTTTTAACTCTAATATCTAAAAATAAAACCGGCAGAGGTCTCTGTTATAAAATAAATATAAGCACAGTATTATCTCTTATAATTAGCTGCTGACGATGACAGAATATTAAACTTATCTTATTCCGCGATACAGAGACTTTTTAGAGAATCAGATAGCATCTGGATCAACAATTTATTAAGAATAATAAAGATCCTAAGAATACTATATAAATAGCGCGCGCGAGCACTTCTGCAGAGATATAAATATAAATTAATACTAATAGATTTAATACTACTATTTAGAACTGTAATAAACTGATTTACTCTAAGATATTATATTTTCTAGATATAGTTCTTATTGATAATACTTTTTTTAGATTCTTAAGTACAGCAGAAGTTTTTAAACAAAGAATCTTAGAAAAAAAAAATAAATTAATTTTTTAGTAGAATAATAAGACTAGGAATTAATATATTATAAAGAGTACCTCAGCAACTAGAGTTAGCAAAAATCTATAAATAAAAGAAAAATATTAAGAAGATTTGAGAAAATATCTTACTAATACTGGTTATTTTATTACTACTACAATTTATACTATATACTGTGAGTTAGAAAAGACTATTTAAGATTGGTTATTATAGTTTTTTACTATAATCTATTTCTTAAATTCAGCTAATATTTCTTACAGCTAAATATTCTTCGATACTTATAGCTCAGATTCTTATATATAAGTCAAAATCTGTCTATAGTAATAATTATCTTAGGAATTACTTCAGTATAGATATTATTAATACTTTAAAAAACAGACCCTTAGATTATATATATGTAGACTATTTCCAGGACTTTAAGTAATTCTATAAAGATAGACTTATCTATTAATTATCTATAAAAAAGAAACAAAATCTTAACGAAAATCTAAGTCTTATTAAGATCAGTACAAAAATTGAGAGTATACAGTCAGTAGATAAAATCAGAAGACTGTAATATAAATATAGTATTTAGAAAAGAAAAATCTATTTAAAAGTATTTTAGTAATATTAAAATAACTAGGTCCGAAATCGATATAACTGAAAAATTCTAATTAGAAGCTGTAAATATTCTAATTATATTAAACAAACAGCAGAGAAACAAGTTTTATACAAACTTATATCAGAATTAGATTATTTAGCAGCAGTAATTTTCTTTAATCAGAGTCTTTCTTTTAATAAAAAAGCTAGTATTATCTATAATATTTATATATACTGTTTTTATAAGCTTGATGTGGTCTATCTTCTAGATAAGAAATTATAAAAAGAACAATATTAGGTGCCTGCTTATAATAAATCTATAAAATAGTAAGCTGTTTTTTAATATTCGAATAAATTCTTTGCTAATAAGCTATAGTATAGAGAAGCCTAACCGAAATCTATATTTCTATAAGTATTATTTATAATATTTTGCTTCTGAACAGAACTTATCTTTTTAATAAATTAAATATTACTAGGAATGCTATATTTATTATAATAGAAAAAGTTATAAGTTTAAAAAGTTCTGTACTAACTATCTTCTATTAATAATCAGTTAATACTATAAAATAATAAAATATTACTATACTACTATCCGTGCTAGCTATTATATCAAATATATATAGAATAATAGACTTTCTACTGTATATAGAATAAAAGCCTTTATTTAAAGCATAGAGTTTTGAAACTATATAGAGAAATATCTTATTTAGAAATTATAGTCTTTAGAATATCCTGACTCTTTCTATAATTATATTTTTAAAAAAGAGTAAGATTATTACTGATATTTTTACAATATATATTATTATTATAAAGCGATATATATAGTATCTAAAAAAATTTTAAAAAAATAATTATCTACTATATTAAATAAAAAGATAATCTTAGACTGTATTTAATTAATATAATACAAACATCTGTGCAAGCGTCGCAAGAATACTTCTAATTTACTACTATATAAACTAAAAAAGTTAAAAATCAAATTCTGGCAGTCTTGCGTAATTCCTACAGAGTTCTTATTTTTAATTAGAACTATAATATAAGATATTTTATAGAAAAGACTATAAATAATAATATAGAAGATTAGAAACTGCCAAAATACAGTTATATTAGATGATAGTCGGAATAATATAGTTGTTCTATCGGTTGTATTTAATATTCTAAATCTTATAGATAATAATAGTATATATTTAAGTTCTTCTATTGTATATTTAACTTTTAGTATTTTTAATTTTAAATCTTAGCTATTAAAAGTATCTCAGTTCTATTTATCTTAACTAAATAAAAAGACTGATTAATCTGATATATATATCTACTGAAAGCAGAGAGAGTATCAGATCCGGATTAAGCAGCTTAAGATTAAGAACTTTATTTAAATAACCGATAATACAATAGAATAGGAACTTTCTGATAAAGATATAACTTTATTTAGTATAAATATTATATCTATTAAACAGATATCGTCTTTTTTAAAAAAGCCGTCTGAAGAGTCTGTCTTATATTTAAAAGACAATTCTAGTATATACTATATAGAAAGAAGCAAAGTAGAGAAATTAAAACTAATAAAATCTATAATTAGAGTAAAAGCTTGTATACAAGCAATCAAATCCTCTCAGAAATCTACAGATTAATATAGCTTGAGGTACAAAGCTTTATTCTATAGTTAAGATAAGAATAAACTATTTATTCTATTTATAAGAGAGTTAGCTGCTTTTAATACAGTAATCCCAGTCTTCTAAAAGTATTTTCTAAATCGATCGGCGAGTTTGCTTAGAAAACACTAGTCTTTTATACAACTGTCGCTATAGCAGTTAACTTAATTAAAGATACTGAAAGAACTATAAGAAAATTATTAATTTTTTTAAAAGTCCATACGTATAATAAACTATTAGATAATATTAATTAAAGAATATAGAACTTTGCTTACCGCCAGTGCTAATTTTTATTTATAAACTTACTATAAAACTTTAAAATCTTTTTACTCTGATATAAGAGTACTAAATATCTTATTATTAATCTTCTTGGCCTTTGGTTTTAAGTTAAAAATAAGTCTAAAATAACTACTATAAAGATAGGCTCTAGATTATACAAGTTAGAGACAGGTTTTCTATTAACTATTATATATTTTAGATTTTTTTAGCAGAACTAGAATCTTTATATTATAAATAATACTAGTAAAAGATGACTCTGTACTCTTTTAGATTAGAGAGTAAAGCTAAAATCTAACAAACAATAATTATACCGGCAGAAAACTGAACTATATATATAATAGAATATTATATCAGTAGAAAAAATAAAGTTATATTATATCCTATAATCTTCTGGTATAGTAATTTATATATTCGACTGCTTGTTCTACTGATATATAAGCCTACACAGCTATAAACTACTTTTATTAGAGCTGATATATTCTTACAGTTATATATATATTAACTATATTATATATTTAAAAAAGATAAATAATCTATACTTTATATACAGACTACTATTATTTTTTACTGTCGGTTTTTAAGCTGGCTTACTCATATCTTCTTTATATATAATATATAAACAAACTATAATTCAAAACTACTTATTATACAGACTACTCTAATAAGCAGATATTAGAGTAGTTATTTTTTTTATTTTCTCTATTCTTTAGTCTGAGAATAGTTTTATATATAGATAGAATTCCCACGTCAATTATAAGAAATTTGTATTTTCTATTAGATATAAAAAAAAGTCTATATTAGACTTGCTGCATACAGTCAACAAAGCTTTAGTAAATATATTTTAGCTAAATTAGTACTGTCATCGAACCGCTCAAAGAGGTTGTCTCCTAAGATTACTGATCGCCTGTTGAGCTTATGTGGCCGACTTGCTTACCGAGTATGTGACGCCTGCTGCCTATTTAAGTACAGCATGCTGTATATTCTCTAGATTATTAGCTGACTCTATATTTCTGTCTTCCCACCCGCTGGTCTTTCTTCTTCTATCTTATAAAAATCTCGTCCATATTAGACCAGTCTGCAAGATTAAAACTAAGAATAAAAAATAATTAGAAAAAAATAAAGAAAAATCAAGTATTTTTTAAATACAGCAGTGCAGTTCCTGCGTTCTTCTATTCCTTCTACTAATATATAAGATATATAAGCAATACTTACTTTTTAGCAATCAGGAATAGACTCCGAAGACGATAATTTGATAGAAGATAATATTGAATACAATAAACTTAATAACTCTAAGAAAGAAGAATAGTAGAAGAAAGATAAGAACAGAAATAACAGTAAAGAAATAAATTATAAATAGAATATTAAAGAATACAAGTATACCGCCTCCAGTAATCCAGTACAAACACTAAAGATTCGGCTTTTTTTAACTAACAAACAAACAGACGGGCCTAAATAGATAAAAAACTTTATTACTAAATATATCTATAATAGCGTTGCTGTCGCAACTACTCTGGCTCGGTATATTTATTAAAAGAATATATAATTTGAATTCTGAGAAAGAATAGAAGAGCCCAGCAAAGAAATATACAATATAGTCTTTTATATCTTTGATTAATATAGAATAGTCAAGACTAAGTATAAAGACTATTCAGTTTAAAGAGAAACTGGTATATAGAGGAAAGAGCTTGATTATAGTCCTTTTTTCCTAATTGAAAATATTCATATTATAGAAATAGAACTATATTGGAAACAGCTGGGACAGAAAGTAGTATCTTTACTTTTAGAAAAGACCAGACAGTTCTGGCTAGATAATAAGCCAGACAATAAATATACAGATCTTTTCTATAGTTCTAATAAAGCGTTTGAGCAAGTATAGACTCTATATATTCTAATCAGTCCCGGAATATTAACAGCTAATATCAAACTATAATTACTGGATAAGTCTGCAGAAGAGTATTTAATAATATAGGTTTAAATTCAATCCGAAGCTACTAACTTTTAGTAATTGTACAGTTTCCGCCGAATTAGAGTATCTTAATATTTTATATATTTATTTAATCTCTAATATTAGTCTTATATTCTTGCAGTTACTTCTGATTTCAATCCATACAGAAGCTATGCTGAAGATCTTAAGAACAAAGAATTAAAAATTATTTATAAAGCAGATTATTCTACAAAGCTAACGAAACTGAAAATAGACAGACTTTATAATTTATTACTACTATATTATACAGTTCTTACTCTAACAGACAAAGAACTTAAAGCTTTTTTTATCTTTTATACTTCTGATAAGATTAGCTGGAATTGAATAACTAATTCTAAAGCTATACTTCTGTATTTAACAGCTTCTAAACTTAAGTTTCTAAGTATATAGTAGCTATTAGAAAATATTTACCATACCGACTTCTAAAAGATAGCTTGTAATATTAACAGATATATACTATTCAAAGTATTATAGGAGAAATTAGAGATAATATGTATATAAAAGCTATATAGTTTTTTCAGAATCTTAAATCTATTAGATTATTTTAAAGAGTATTCCGACACCGCAGTGTTCTGTCTTTTTTTATTATTGGAATGAAATGCTTCCGGATATAATAAAGTATACCTCTGATATAGATATATATACAGAGAGTGTCTGAAAGGATTTTTATTCTCTTAAATAAAAAGCTTTTTAATCTATTAAAATAAGATTAACTACAATCTTCGTCAGAAGAAAATCGATAATAATAGCTTTTAGATATAGACCAATAACTATACCCTTATATACCTCGATCCCAATATACAAAGAAATCTCAAAACTAATAAATCACTGTATAAAGATTTTGTAAATATTTTCCGAATTACTATAGAATATCTTAAGACTGAAAGAGCTCCTACTACTATAAATCTTAAGTAATACTGTAATAATTAGAGCAAGTGGTTACTAGATAATAAGAACTATCTGCGATATACTGGTATGCAGATAGACTATCGGACAGTACTTTAGTATATATTCAATATTATAAAAAAAAAATAAAAAAACAGACAGTAGAGAGTATTAACTTATATTAAAAAAGAAATAGTCAAACCTACCGACTTGTAGAAATAATTATAAGTTTAAGTTTATTATTAGAACTTATAGTTATAGTAAGAATAATTTTATATTATTACTATATTATTAGATCAATAGTTTTTATCTCTATAAAAACTAGAAGCTGCAATAAATATATATTTATAATACTTCTAAATAGCTATATACACTCTATACAGTCACCAGACCGATGTTTCTACTAATATACTTTCTGGCAAACTTTTTACAGACTGAGTAAATAACTGTTATCTTCGCGAAGAAATCTATAATTTCTTGGTTATCAGAGTAAGCGGGGTTACTGGTAGCTATAGTAGACACAGATTGTATATAATTTTTAATATAATAAATTATAAAGCAAGAGATTATAGCTGGAGTAAGGTATAGAGAAATAGTATAAACCTATCTAGAAGAGCCAACTAGATTGTTAGATAACAGAACATCAACTTGTAGACACCTGATATTTCTGCTAAAGTATAGTGTCGGGAACAACAGCAGCAGTGGCGAACGGAGAGCGGAGATATCAACTCCCTTTCCGAAGTCATTGTTATGCCCACATAAATTGCCAGCTGGGGGCATTATACAGTTGATGATGATGATGATGATGATGATTCATACACTGACCCCTCGCCTAAGGCGACATACAGGATCCACTATCTATACTCTTTATATATATCTTTGAATATAAACTATTACTTTTCTAACAAACTTAGAATCTTATTAAAATCTATATAGACCGGTATCTAAAGTTATATTCTACTATTTTTATAATACGCGATTTTAAAATCTCTATAATATCTTTATAAAATCTAGTACCGTCCTAAGAATACTGCTGTCTAACAAAATATTTTATAATCTACTTTTTCTATTTTAATCTACTTCTTTTAATATATCTAATATATTATTTAAGACTTCTTTAATCTTCTGTCGGAGTATTTAATATATAGTACTAAGCTGCAGATAGTTAATAAATATATATATTACTATTTTAATAGCTTTATACTCGCACTGTTTGTCTATTTAAAATCTATATTATTTACTATATATTACTAGCTATAAATAGTCTATACAGAGCTATATTAGTAGATATATTTAATTCTAAAAAAATAAATTATATAGATAATAAAATCTATTAGATAGTAGATCTTAATTAATACAGTATAGATATTCTCTAATTTTTTAAAATTCTTTATTCTTATCTTTATTTTTTATAGATTTTTTTATATATATATTCTTTCTCCCGCGAAAGAAGATATTTAAAGAAATATTTTCTATCTATATCTACTATATTCTTAACTAGCCAGTCGGCTGTTTTATTTTTAGAATTTCTATAGTAGTCTAATATCTATTACAGTTATAGTAGAATATCTCAGACTTTCAGCTCGCCAGCTGAACAGTAAATAATCTAGATAATATACTAGTCTGATTTATTTTATAAGTTTCTGATTATCTATAGGATAGATATATTATTATTAAGAATAATTGAGGCGTGGTAGGCGTGGCACGACGATTGGCTGAACAGTAGGCGGACGAGTAACAGAGGCATCAAGTTGTTGCTTCTATAGAACGAACCAGATGATCCTATTATCCCCAACGGCCAGATTAAAATCTCTATTTAAAGAATATAACTCTCTCTCTTAGAGCTTTCTACTAGATAGAATAACTCCTATAACTAAGAAATAATTGTTTCTATTTTTATTTTAAGATACCTCTTAGTATTTATATAATATATATTTTCTTCTTATTAATATAATACAGATTTTCGCAATGCTTATATTTACTATATATCAGAGTTCTTCTTACACCATCTTCTATTTATCGATAATAGAATATACTTTAAAAAAATAAGTATATAACTAAAAATAATTATAAAGATATATTAAGATTATATATTTTAACTGTATTCTTAGAATTCTTTATAATAATTTATATAATATAATTAAGCTTTATTAATTAATAAAAAGCTTATTCTACAGTCTATATACTAATAATAACTATTAATATTATATTATCAAAGAGCTCTTCTATTTATAAAATATCTTTTATAGATACTGTAATAAATATTATAGTATAGTTAGTTTCTCTCTAAAATATATATAACTATCGGCTACTACAGAATTTAAGTAGTTCTTCTATTATTAACAGATATAGTTATTCAGATTTCGTAATTAATTTAAACAGAAAGATATATATCTATTATACTTTCTATTCTAAATAAAGTACTTTCTTTATTATCAGAAAGAAGAAGTTGTATAAAAATATAATAAAGATTTTCAAAGTCTTATAAAAATATTATTATTATTTAAAAATTAACAGATGCTGGATAGCAGATCTTGATAAAATATCTTATAATTCTAAATAGAAAAGACTATTTAGCCTGTAGATATATTAAACTATATCAATAAATTTTATATTAGTTTAGTTTAACTAAAAATAAGATTTTATCTTCTATTTAGTTAATATTTTTAGTTTCTTAATCTGATATTTATTAGTAAGAATATATATTTCTGTATTAATATATGCTCTTTATTCTTTAATAGAAAAGCTAGAGACTATAGCTATATCACTTTCAATACTTTTAGTACTTTCAGCACTTTCAGTAATTTCTTCGATACTTAATATTTTAGTTTGCTTTTTCTCTGACTTTAGTAGCTTAAAAGAGTCTTAAGCTAATTTCTAAATAGAGAACTTATAACAGTCTTTATAATTAGTATAATAAAAATAATCTATTATTTTTATAATAATTTATAGATTATCTTCGAGTATAATCTGTCCTATTATAACTTTCTATAATCTATAAAAAAGATTTCTAGATACAAGCTATTTTTTTAGTATCTAAAACCAATTATTTATAGTTTTATTAAAGAATTTTAATTAAAGACAGATAATACAATAATATACTCTGAAAATAAAAGATTTGCAGAAAATTATAAGATCTGAGTATATTCTATATTTCCGAATATTTTATAAATTAAATACTATTCGATTATATAGAGATTTAAGCTTACTCTAATAATAGATTTCTTAGATATTTAAAATTAGTAGCTATTCTCAGCTTCTATATACTTATATTATTTATTTAATTATAGAAAGTACAGCAATATTCTAATAAAAATTAGTTTTTCTAATATTTTATTATTTAAAACAGAGTAAAAATTATTACAGACTAGCTATATAATTCTTATTTTTAAACAGATCTATCCTATACTAGCCTACTTTCTATTTTATAATATTATTAGTCTATTATATAAGCTGTAGCTGATAATTAACTAAATAGTATATTAAATCTTTATATTAATAAAAATAAACCTCTACTTAAAGCCTCAGTAAGTATCTTATTTATAGCAGTCTTTTTTAAAACTTTTTATTTATTTTATTTTAATAAACTATAAATCTTATCAATCTCTGTTATATCTGATATTCTATATACTATAAATCTAAAAATAGATCTAGATCTATATTTTATTTATAATAGAATAGACTATAAGTATTTAATTTATAAAAAAGCTTTTATTTCTGCTGATATATTCTATATCTATTACAGACAGACTTTACTATATAAATAGTATAAAAAATACTACTAAGTATTTATTTTAAACTCAGCTAAATTTATATATCTATAAAAATCTAATAGATACTATATCTATTTATCTTGTTTTTAACTAAAAGACTTTAAATCTTTTAAAAAATTTAAAAACTTTTAGATAGAAATCTATTATACTAATTTTAATTATAATCTTTATTATAAATCTATTATAAAATTTTAAGAATATAACATCAGCCAGTACTATCTCTGCGTGATATATAATATTTATTTTAATAATAAAAATAATCTATAAATAATAATTCTAAAAATAGTAAAATTTTTTTTTAATAGTACTAATAGTATAATCTCTTCAGTACTAGTAAAGATACTAAGTCTGAACTATAGAATACTACAGCTATTACCAAAGTTTTAAATCTTTTTTTAAAATATTAATTTATTTAAAGACTGGAAGTTGTATCTTAGATATTACTAAAAAAAAGATTAATAGAATTACTGACAAATTTTACCGGAACTAAAAATATATTATTTTTAAAGATGATTTGTAGCTTTATAAATATCTAAACTATAATAAAAAATTCTCTAAACTATCGGCGCTTTACTAATATATTAAGAATATACTAATATATTTCTTTCTAAGTTATAAATATAGTTACTTAGCTAAGCTGGAACAGTTTATTACTTATAGCTTAAAATAGATTAAAAAATATTTCTTCTAAACACTTATTTTTTATAATTATAGATTATATCTTAATATAATATAAGTATCTCTTTTCTTACAGTAATAATACTATACTAAAATATTTTTACTTTATATTTTTTTATATTTAATCTTAACTAAAAATTATATTCTATTCTATTCTATTACTGCAGCAACATTCATCTACTATAATTATTTATTTATTAATTAAAGTATTTTGATTTACTATTATAGCTCGACTGATATCTATAGATTAAAGCTGTTATATTTAAATAAATATATTATATTCTTATATTTTAAGATTATAATATTCTGACAGATTGCTGTTATATAATCTAATACTAAAATCTCTTATATTTAAATATATTAGCTAGCTTATTCTAAATTATTTCTTTTTAAGATCTAAGTAGCAGATATTTTAATAAAATTAGAAGTAAGATTCTAATATAGATTAATATTATCTATCAATTTATTATACAAAAAATACTATTAACTATTAGAATTAAAACTAAAAACTTATCAGTAAGCTTTAGACAAATAGCTAATATAATATCTGTTTTATATAATTTAAAGTACTCAGAAGCTTTTAAAAAAAGATTATACTTTTATTTAGTATATTATTAACAGATCGACTATATACTACTAGGATTTTACTGTTATATTTCTTTCTTCTCTACTACTATTATTTAATTAGAATCTTATATTTTATTTTTTTTAAAAGACTGTTTTAAATATAACTAGAGATTTCTAAGCTTATAAATAAAACTTTGATATATATTAAAATAAAATATAATAAAAAATCAGACTTATTTAAATAAAAACAAAATATTTATAAAAGTAGAAATAAAATTAAGTAGTAATTTTATTTTATTAAATATAAACTAGTTAAGATAAGACTATATATAGTCTAATATAGCAATATCAACTGCTTTAATTAGTTAAATATACAGTTATATCTTATTTATAGTTTTTTATATTATTAAAAAACTAAAAAATACTGTCAGCTGTACAACTATAATCTTTCTGTAGCTAAGCTTAGTATAAGTTTATTAAAGACTTTAAAATTAAAATTTATTAAATTAGGTCTATTTAAGCCTACAAGCCTGAGATCTATAAAATATTTACTATACCTCAATACTTAAAGAAGTATATAGAAGAAGTCGGCGGAATTGGATAGATCTAATAGTTAGATTATAATAGTACTATATAAACTGTCTAATAAGAATCTTAAAACAAGATTTTGATTAATAAACTTTTACTATAAAATTATCAAACTAGAAATAGTTCCTATTAAAGATCTAGAAATAATAGAATATAAAACTACTTATCTTACCAGCCCTATAATTATCTAGAAATATTATATAATAATTTAAAAAAATCTAAAATACTTATATTTAACTACTAAACTTAAAATTATATTTCTATAGATATCTAATAACTGCTAGACTTTGTACTACTATTTATATAAGCCGAATTTTAAATTTAAAATAGTATTAAAAGTTCTTAAAGAATAATAAAAAGAGTATTTTATCTATATTTTATTAGCTTTTAATCAGTTTATTAAAATCGATCTTAACCGAACACTGCTTAAATAGATAAATTATTATTTTAAATAGTCTAATTATATAATTTTCTAATAAATATCTTTATCTTCTAGTCTTTATTAGCTAATTTAATATATAGTAATTTATTAAAATCTAAAAACTCTTATATTCTCTCTTTCAGAGGACTGTTTATAAGTTGCCAGATAAACTTTTTAGATATATTAATTATAAATAGTTTTTTTTCAACTAAGAGCTTTTCAAGGCGATTATTATAAAATCTAGTATATTTTAGTATAATAAATTAGAAAGATAGTTTTCTTCTAGAGTTCTTCTATAGTTTAGATATAATTATTTTAGTATATATAAAATAAACAGTATCTGCAAGCTGTTGGGAAAAATCAGACTACTTTTTTAAAAGATTAATAGATACTTACTGTAAGTATTATAATAAAAAATCAGTTAAATTATCTAGAATATATCTATAGATAAATAAGTAGATTTTTATATAGAATAAAAGCTTATTCAGAATATCTTTATAAAAAATCTTTTAATATAAAGTAACTACTTTAACAGAACTGTTTTTAAAAGATAGATAGTAATTAAGATAGAATTTAATAGAACTTAATAGTTAATAGATTAAATAATAAATAAGTTTATATTTTTTTAATTACTGCTGAAAAGCTGCAGTTCTTTAATAGCTTTCTTTATTTTAAATAAAAAAAATATACTATATATTTCTTTATTTTTTTCTATTTTCTCAGACTCTTCTATAGCTTTTTATTAAGACTGTTTTCTAGATTTTTAAATAATTAAATGCTTAATAATCTTTGGTATATAAAAAATTCAGAATATAGTTAATTATTTATTTATTGAAGTTAGTCTAATCAATCTTTCTATTCCTACAGTTTATCTATAGCCCGGTGACTCTAATATAAAAAATTAGAAAAAAAAATAATAAAATTATCTTAGAATAAATATAATAAAATTTTTTATTATTATTAATACAAATACTAAGAGATATCTCAGCAAATAATCTACTATATTTAAAGTTAAACAGATGCCGAAATATTTCGAAATTAAGAATAGTCTTATCTATTTAGATTATAACTTATAATCAAATAGAATATTTATATTTAGAATAAGACTTATATCTTATTAATTATCTTAAGTAGAATATACAGATTTTTGATTAGCATCTTCTGTAGGTTAGACTGGTTTCTATTATATCTTAAGATATATAGTTTTTAGAAGATAATAAATATAATTATCTATAGAAGCTCACAAGAAGAAATATCTATTAGATTCTATTATAAATATTTATCTGCAGAATCTATATGTCTGTCAGCCCTGTAATACTGTGTTGTCATTGTGTAACTCGCAAATAATGGGTGTGGTGGCACTGAGAAAGAGCCAATGAGTGTACTCTGGTTGACCCCGGTGATTTTGTTAGTATCATGAAGAATTGCAGGGATCTGAATCCTTGAAGCGGTAAGTCTTCCATACAGCACCGCCTTCTCGAATCGCCATACGGAGCCATGAATATCAACTCTGAATGGCCCGATACAGTATTAATAATCATATTAACGGCAGAATCCAAAGGATTCAGATCCCTGCAACTTCCCACTGTACTAACAAAATCACCGGGGTCAATTGTAGTAGGGCGCTAATAAGATGACTAACTAATATACAATGACCAAGTAAGTCTAGTAATAGAATATAAGTATATATATATAGACATCTGTGACTATACTTCAGTTTAAATATAATACTAGTAAAAGTATTGTATACTACTATTTTTTTTATTATCTTATTTTATATAATTTCTATACTAAATAAAAATACTACTATTACTATCTGTATTAGAGTATTTCTGTAAAAAGCTTATAGAGTATACTTCAGCAGATATTTTAATATAATTATCTAAAAATTATAAATAAAAGATATTACTATTATTACTATATATTTAATTCAGAATAATAGAATATTCTATTAGCTGCTATACAATCTTATTTAAATATCTGCTTTAAATATTTTAACTATATAAGATCTTCTAGTAAGTAGATCTGTTCTTTATATCTTATATAAAAATATTCTGATATAATTCTACTAATAGAAAATTTAGATTTATAATATATTAATTTTTAAATCTAAATTATTTTTTTAAAACTAAATTATATATACTGGAATAGCTGTTCTTATAATATAAAAATCAGATTTCAGCCGGAAAGTCTAATAAAGCAAATTTATTTTATTTTATTAGATATTTAATAGATATCTGTAAACTAAATTTTAGATATATTAACTATTAGCCTAGCTTATCTATCTTTTTTATTAATAATTAGATAGATCAGTAGTAATAAATATTTTTTTTTTGAAAATAATATATAATATAAATCCAGTCTTCAGTATCTTACAGTCGTACTAGATTTTGCTATATTTTATACTCTAATACTTATTCTGTCTATTATTTAACTTTTTATTTAAGAATTAGAAACCATATAATTCTTTTAATATAATTTTTCTATCTAAAAAATAAAGCTAAATATATAATATAAATCATTCTGCAACTTGTATATATATTGTAATAATAACAGTCTAAAAAAAGCTAAAATCTAAATAGATAGAAATATTTTATTATATAGTACTGTAGTATACAGCTATTATAAAATAAACTATTAAATAATATCTAATATAAATTATTTATTAATTAGAAAAATATAGTAATAAATATATTATAAAGTTTAGAATTATTCCGTCTATTATTATTAAAAATATATTCTAAGCTTATGTTTTATTTAAATTTTATATTATTATAGATATTAATTATTAAGTTGTATTATTTCTCTGCTGGTCGGAGTAATATCTAATTAATTATTATATAAACTTTAGATAAATAAAAAAGTATACTTATTTAATTAATTCTAATTACTATAAAAAATTAATATCGAATGGTCTTAGGATAAAAATAGTTTAAAAAAATCTGAATATTATCTAAGCTAAGATTAGATCTTAATAGAAAAGATCTATTTTAATAAAGATATTATAGTATAAAATAAATATTCTGCTTTTAAAACTTATATAGTATTTATAAATTAATAATAAAATTTTTATAATAATATAATAAACAGAACAGAGTTCTATTTATTTTTTAACTATAGTAAAAGTATTCTTTATACAGTAATAGTATAGCTAAAATAATATAATAAATTTTTCTAAAGATTTAAAGATATATAAATTCAACTTTTAAGCTTTTTAAAAAATAATATAATTAAAAAAAAGATAATATTTACTTATAGTATATATAAATAATTACTTATTAAATTATTATTAGAAGTATTATTATAAACTTCAGATTTATACTATAATCTATAATAGCTGGATATTAATA
>WOUI01000291.1:0-44479 GCA_012184565.1 Aspergillus floridensis | reverse complement strand
CCCCCCCGGATTTTTTTTCTCCCGTAACGCCATCATCTTCAACTTTATTCCCCCTTCCTTCCCTACCCCCTCCTCTGGTGGCGTTGATCACTGCTAGGATCAATCACTCTTCATCATGGCGGACGGTCTGGATTATTTGGCTCCCGACTTTGACCTGAATTCGCTCACCGTTCCTCGTCTTCGGTCTATCCTCGTTAGCCACGATGTTCCCTATCCAGCCTCAGCCAAGAAGGCTCAACTCATCAGCATTCTTGAGACAGAAGTCCTGCCTCAGGCTAAGAAGCTTCTGCGCGAACGGGAAAGGGTGAGGAGAACCAGTGAAGGAATTACGGATATGGGTAGTCGCGCCTCATCAGTCGTGAGCGATTACAACGATCAACACCATGAATCTGGCAGAGAGTCGATGCCTCCCCCACCTACTCCTTCTACTGTTTCGACTGTGACGGGCGGTCGGCGCGCACGCTCCAAATTGAGCACGAGAGCATCGACGGTCGACACGGAGGAGGCCCACGTATCAGCCACGCCATCCACTAGCTCTCGAAGAACGGTCCCCCGGTCGACCAGCAAACGCTATCGCGCGTCCGATACCGAATCCCACGACGACATGACGGCAACACCCGTCCCGTTTAACACGGCTACTCCCCGAAAGTCGACGACCCGCAAACCACGGAAAAGTGAGATGACTCCTGCTGCCGAGCCACTACCCGAACCTGAGCCTGAGCCGAAGACCCCCTTCTCAGCAATCAAGTTGGAACCCAAGGACGAGAGCGTCTTCACCGATGACAACCCATTCCAAAGTGGATCGCCAGCCCGGTGGGAGCACCGGAGCCCGAGAACTTCTAGTGTTGGGCGGAAGAGCGCCTCGCGATTCTCACTGAACTCGCCTGCTTCTTCCAGCAACGGTTTACGGCCTAGGCGGTCTATGACGCCAGTGGACATGAATCCTGACTATGGCTTTACCCCGTCAAAGCGATCTTCGTTCGAGTTCCCCGTGCCTAAGCCTAGATCTCCTCAGCAGTACCTGGAGGCGGCGGAGAAGTATGAGGATAGCGACAGCGAGGTCAGTGCTGGTGAAGAATTCACGCCCGAGGAGCAGTTGGCGCTTGAGGAGGATCGGGCGCACTTGATGTATCCGCCAAGCGTCCCCAGCACCCGGCCCCAACAAGCGCGGACAGCAAACCGTGCTGCGCCTTGGATCATTATATTAGCCCTTGTCGCCGGTTTTGGTGCTTGGTGGCGCAAGGAGAAGATTGAGATTGGATTCTGCGGTATAGGCAAGCCCACCTGGTCATTGGCAGACACCCGGGTTCCTGAATGGGCCAATGTTCTCGAGCCGCAGTGCGAACCGTGTCCTCCCCATGCTTTCTGTTACCCGAACTTTGAGGCTCGCTGTGAGCATGACTTCATCCTCAAGGCACACCCTCTGTCGCTAGGTGGACTGGTACCTCTTGCCCCGACGTGCGAAGCCGACAGTGAGAAGGCACGCCGAGTCAAAGCTGTTGCCGACAGAGCCCTCGAAACTCTCCGGGACCGTCGGGCCAAGTGGGAGTGTGGCGAAATTGTGCACGGTGACCAAGGAGAAAAGGGTCCTGAGATCAGTGAAACCGAGCTGAAGCAAGAGGTCGGAAAGAAACGCCGTAAGGGGATGAGTGACGCGGAGTTTGATGACTTGTGGAAGGGAGCCTTAGGTGAGGTGGTTGGCAAAGAAGAAGTCGTCACTCGAGTCCAACAGTGAGTAGTTCCTGGTCTCCTCTTTCTGATTCTAGCCTGTTCGCGACACCCCTGGCCTTCCCTCTGGCACCCACCCTAGGATTCGGATTCTGACTTGTATTGTGGAACTAACAGAGACACCCACACAATTACAGACCATCTTCTGTCCTCACCCTCACGTCCACCTCCGTCAGCCGGCTCCCCCTCACCTGCGCATTCCGCCGCTACGTCCGACTTTCTCTCCTCGCGTATCGACTTCCTATTTCAGTTCTGACTCTCGCGGTATGCTTGACACTATATGTCCGCTCCAAAATCCGGGCTCGCCGCTCGGATAAGGCCCGGGTGCCTGAACTTGTGGCCACTACGCTCGATCGCCTCGCGACACAGGCGGCTTTACATGCTCGCGGTGCGGCCCGAGAGCCGTACATTCCCATTGGACAGTTGCGTGATGATGTCCTCCGGTCCGAGCTGCGCGGAAGTCGGCGCGAGGGGCTCTGGAAGCGCGTGCGCAGTATCGTTGAAGGCAACGCCAACGTCCGAGCTGCGGTGCGGGAGGGTCGCGGAGGAGATGTTGCCCGTGTGTGGGAATGGATCGGGGGGATTGGCAGCGTCCGCAATGAGATTGAAAGTAGCGGCAACAGCACTGGCCGGGATGTACACAAAGTGCATTTCTCGCCTTCAACGCCCGAGGACGGTGGTCGTCCCTTGGCTGCTAGTCTGGATGCTACTCCGGTCCCTCGAAAATGGGACGAAGGCCGGCCCATCTACTGAGACTGTCCTTTCTTACATGAATGACGTCCAGAGAAAATTGGAAACACTATGAGATCTTCTTCTCCTTAACGTGCGCGGTTCGCTTCCTGCATATTTTGAAACTTCTTATCTTTATCTCGGTTAGCTAGCTGGTCAAGATTCCGTGATTCCCCAGGTTGATTGTTTATCTTCTCCAAGATCAGTCTCTTTTGCTCCTAAAGTGTGTGGTGTGAGTTGTGTGTGTAGACGAGAGTGCACTAGGACATGGTAATTAGCTTACCACCTCAACTATCGAGTAGTACGGAGTACGTAGCTTACTGTAGATTCCACGACAGGAGTGAACTTATGATTTAGTTAAGTGAGCTATGCCTTGCCAGGTCTAGCGGAGAAAGGCCGGAAAGATTTCCCATCCCCTTCTTCCGATTAAGATTCCCATGGGTCCTTTACCTTACCTACTACATATCCGTAGGACGGACTATCTACCTACAGCCTGTATTCATTCGTACTCCCTTCCGGCTTCAGTTCAACACCTCAACGTCTCCACGTTCAAACCTCTACTCGTTTGCTACCTACATGACCTCCTTTTTTTTCCTTTCTTTTTTTTTTTTTTTTTGTTCTTTTTTGGACGGGCAGACTCCGAGATACTGGTTCTCGGATCGTATGCGATGCGGGCCAAAGGTGTGACTTTGATTCGCTGGCTACAGACAAACTAACGGAAGTGCGTACAGGACAGCCCTCTAGCTGAGACAGACAGACAGAACTCCTGCTGTATGTACCGAGTCAGACAGGCCCTGCGTGGGCATGGTGGAACTAGCCTGGATCGGATTCGGACCCAGCAGTCCCCCACATACCTACTTCTACTGGGCCACAGGGGCTGGTTCCATCCGTACCCCTCGCAGTATCTATCCGTTGCTGCTATCCAAGGGAATCTCTAGGATACTTTTTCCGGCGCAGCCCTGCTTTCGAATTCGCTATGAGCGTCACAGAATCACGGCGTCACAGCCCACGATTTTAGCGAGTACGGTAGTCCTCTCCCTTACGCAATACCTAAGCATTATATCCTACTGCCCGGAGACAAAATCCGTGCAATCAGCGCGCTTTGCAAAGCAGGCAAGCGACGTCATGCATGTTTGTCATTACGGCAAGAATGCAAATTCAGTATGGCTCGGTACTTTCTGCACTTTCAGCAAGCGAGTGATCCCTCCAGTGCAACGAGACCAGAAAGAGATCCCCTCCCGCGGCCGAGAATTCTGGTGATAGTGCGGTGGACCTGCAATGTCACGGGCCCAATCGCAATCGAACCAGAGACTGCCCAGATGGCTGCTTCGAGTCGAGGAACTGACTCAGTGAGATGGCATACACAGTCTGGCTCTCGTGTGAGGTTATTGCTACTCGCCTCGCCCCCTCCTAGGACCGATGGAGCCTTGTTTGTCATCACTCTCGTCGTGGCCTCGTCATCTGCACGTCAAACTCAAGTTGCAATTGCCGCCTGCCCACTGGATTCCCCAATCTTAACTTTAAGGCCAATCCCTTCCTGCCGGTAGTTGTCTCTTGTTGAGGACCCTTTGGTACCTGGGAAGTGTCAGAGAGAAGGTGAGGAGAGAGAATCGATGGCTCACACCGGTCCGTTCATAACAATCGGTCGTGTGCGGCCCCTCCTCAGCTCAGCGTCACCCCCACTACCTACCTGCCTTTCACCCTTACCTTTCCTCGCTCTGCCCATCAGAGGCCCAACTTAGAGGCCGCAGCTGCCACAGAAACAGTCCAAGTATCTGCACGCTTTTTTGGCTTCCAAGTTCCCAATGCTCTTTCGGGTTGTTTTGGAGAAGAAGGGATTGGACCCGGATGATGCGTAGATATCCTAAACGCCGCTTTCCAAGGCCTGACAATTTCGAGTTTGGCTGCCTTTCCCGTCTAGGTCAAGTTTGACTTTCGGTGCACTCCTGATTGCCCCCATTAGGCCCCCGGGAGGGGCTTCTGGCGTCTGCCACTGTATTTTCTGTGTGTTTCTTTTTCTACTGATGCTTGGCTTGGCTGAGTCGACCTAATCCACACACCCGTGCTCATTCCTCCTTCCCCTAGCTTCTTAATCCAGTGGTGCAGCAGGGCAGCAGGTTGCTGTACTGAGAGGTCTTAGGTCGTCTCGCTCGAGCATGATCTCTTCCTCTATACTGTCATAGATGTGTCTCCCCAGGGGGGCATGATCGGTTGGTGTTCTTTTCTTTCCCACGATTCGCCCCGAGTATACTTGTCCATTTTCCTTCCACCCTTTCCCTTTTCGCGTCGAGTCCGGTCCTCCGTTGTTTGCTTTGCCCCCCCCCCATTTCTGGTCGTATTACACAACCGGGTTGAAGCATGTCGGAACACGGTATCACGCCCTATCGTCCTATCGCGCCTAAGGCAGCCAAGGAAGATGAGGCTCGAGACCCTCCCCCGGCTCCCGAGAGTGGAAAGACACGGCGAGCGTCCACCGCGTGCTTTGAGTGCCAGCGGCTGCGAACAAGGGTAAGGGACCGTTTTCATTTCGAAAGGAGTGTTACTGTACTGTTAAAGCCCCCCTTTGATGAAACTTCTGATTTCCATCCTGACTCGACCTCACATCTGCATTAGTCTGACCTGAGAAACCCCGTTGCAGTGCACCATAAAAGATACAGGAATACCTTGCACCCAGTGCCGTGTTCACGGTCGTTCTTGCCAGGTCAATGAGTCCAAGGACAAGCGCCGCAAGGCCGAACAGAAGCGTACCGAGGAACTCCTGAGGATCTATAAGAGTCTGATAAACGGCTTGATTGAGATTATACGAATCGGAGACGGGGAGCTAACCCGGGAAGTCCTGTCTAGGATGAGGCAGCCCACCGGGCTCATCGAGCTTCAAGACCTCCTTAGCGAGTATGTGACGCTCTCTGTACCTGAGGAGGAGGAGGAGGGCGAGGAGGAGGGCGAGGACGAGGTGATATACGAGCTCGAAAGCGACGAGTCCGATGAAGAGTCAGACACCAACTCTCCCGAGAGCCCGCCGATGAACGAACAAAACCTCTAGGGTCAGCCTAAGCTCGCTAGGAAGTCACTCGTTTCATGCAGCAACAGTTCTTGACATTGACGACGACGACGACGACGATGATGATGATGATGACGGCCGGCCTTCATTTCTGATCTTCACACCCCGACCACGGCCCATCGCACATGGCTTGCACTCCGGTGCCCTTGTGCGATGGAGACTCCCTATATTTGTTGGGCTTGGTCCTGCATTAAACAGGCGAAGCAGGAAGCACCGGGGATGAACTTTTCCCGGTGCCTTGTCTTTTGTTCATCGCGGCACGACTTGGAATAGAGAATGGGACACAACCGGGTTGGAAGAGTCGAGCAGAATGAGAGGATACCTGGTGCGAGGGAAGTCGTGAAGCGGGATCTGATGTTCACACGTTGGTTTGCTACCAGCTCCGTGCATTTCGAGCCGATGCCCAATGGGTTTGCCTTTGCGCGGATGACCCGTGATAACCCGTGACGTTGCCACTTCTAATTGCGTTATGCCTAGAATGGAATCTACATTGATCGCTCGCACTGGTGGTAGTGCATGCTTCTCAGGTCTCTTTCTCATGCTCTAGTTCTACGTCGGAAATTTCTGAATGACCGAATTATAGCTTTGTATCCTCTGCAGGGTCTTCGGATCATCTGGGAAGAGATCAGTGTCTATCATGGTCAAGGGTCCTCCCAGCTACATCAAATCACCGATTTGGTCCAAGATTCATCAGAGGACGTTTGCTCGCAATGGTCTGGCCCGTACCGCCGCTGGTCGAGATCCAAGCTCTTGGGTTGATCTATAGTATATATCTAGTAGTTATTCAGACTTGCTTTATGCAGCTGACTCATCATGAGAGGCGACTTCGAATTGACACTTGACTTTAACGAGATACTTTATCAGCATCTGCATCTGTACGAAATTCCCTTACTTGGCTGTCTCTGATGCCCTGTACTGTATTGTACTGTACATACTTATGTTCAGTGGGGGGGGAAATGAGACCAATACATAGGTATAGGTGGATATCGCCCTTTCGATTGCAGCAGCATCTCCGCGGAAACTGTCCCAGATTCTGCAGACTGACAGCATAGAGATGTTTGTTATGTTTGGGTCAAATACCTTCGCCTCCCCCGCGTTTGGGAAATCCCGGGTCCACGCCGACGGTCCAGGAGTACTACTACTTCCGGATTAGGCTCACGATTTCCCCGCTCCTCTCGCCATCCCCGGAAATTTCTCCCTTCCACTAAACTGGCACTGACTGCATCTCTCCATCCATGATTACAGTTACTACCTACTACGTACGTATTCTTCTCCTCCTATCTGTGGTACCACCTCTCTCGTTAATCCCCCAGTCACCAGCCTCGAAATCCGGGATATGTCCATATGGCTGCCACTGTTGTCGCTGCGGTGGACAGTTTGTCGTCACCGGAGGACCCAGTGCCACTAAGAGTCGTCGGTAACAGTCACCCTCGGGCTCGGGCTCGGGCTTGGGCTCGGGCTCGGTCTCGATCTAGTGCCAATGGCCGAGATATACTTTCTGCAAAACGACCGAGAAGGTCCTCCGAGTCCTCCTCATCTATACTCAAAGCCAATACTCCCCGGCAAAAGATTACCCGGGCCTGCGATCATTGCAAGGAAAAGAAGACTCGCTGTACGGGAACCATTCCCTGCGTAAGGTGTACCCGGCTGTCGCTGGTATGCGAATACAATGCCTCCTACTCACGAGGTCTCCCCCCTGAGCCCATGCCTGCTTCATCTGGCGAGCAGCTCGGAGACCTTCATGCGGTCCACGGTCCGAGAACACAGCGCTCACATCCAATCGCACAGTCATCGTCACGCATTGGATCAGCCTCGCACCAAGATCTGTATGATCGCAACCGCAGCAACAATAACAACAGCAACATCTCCCAGCGCAACTCACCGGACCCCGCCGTGACCGATCTGGAAGGTAACTATCTAGGACCGGCCTCAGGCTTGTCCTTCCTCAATCGCGTCTGGCGTCGTTTACATCAGGATGAGAAACGAGCGGTTCCCGACATACTACAGAATGAATCTCCATCCAAGAATACCTCGGTGTTCAAGTTTGGGGATAAACCGTACGCGGCCCATCGCGACGTTGGATTCACACTGCCTCCGCATGAGAAGGCACGGGAGCTGGTCAATACCTACTTCGACTTGTCCATGGTCACATATCGTTTCTTGCATCGCGGGAGTGTGGACCAATGGCTGCAGCAGGTGTATGAATGTAATCATTCTGTATCCCTCCCCCCAACGGGGCACATGGTAGCGCGAACAGCCATAATCTTCATGGTCTTTGCCGTGGGTACTTTGTACGAGGAGCAAGACCCAGATAGTCAGAAAGATAGGCAGCATGGAAGGTGAGTGTGCTTTGCCTCCACGGCCTTGGACCATTGGTCAGGCTGATATAATCACAGCGAGCAGTGGTATGCGGCCTCCAAATCTATGACCGCCCTGGAGTCTGGAGCTCCGCGTCTGGAATCGGTGCAGGCGCGACTGGGCCAATGTTTCTATCTACTTTCTTCCTCCAGGGCCAACGAGTGCTGGTACTCCTTTGGTACAGCCCTCCAGCTGGTGACGGCGCTGGGTTTGCACCGACGGTACCGAGGCAAAGTCCCCCGCGATGGCAATTCCTATCTCGACCGGGAGCTTCGGAAGCGCCTGTTCTGGAGTACCTATACTTTGGATAAATATCTAAGCGTCATGTTTGGGAGGCCTCGTCTGCTTTATGATGAGGATATTGATCAGGAGCTGCCTGATGAAGTCCACGATGAAGACATGTTGGAAGAATATTCATCGACCAGACCAGGGGTGGGAGATTGTATGATGACCGCCTCCCTTCTCCACTATAGGTATGCTTGGATCTGTTCCTTGGTGCTTGACAGTAGCGATTAACTGCATAGACTGGGTCGTATTCTTGGTGAGATCTCGCGGCAGTTGTATACAGTCAGCCCTCTATCGCGAGATGCGTCATTTGAGACGGCTGCACGCCTCATGGCGAAGCTTGAAGACTGGAAAGCAGCCACCCCTCCACTTTTCAATAGTGTTCGGCCCACGAGCCTGATCCCTCCACTATGTAGGCAGAGTCAGGTTCTGCAGTTGGCTTACTCACACGCGGTGATTCATACGACCCGGTCATTTTTGCTGAACGATTTTACGGATCTGAACCGCACGCCACAGATCCCCCATCCTACGGTAACTCACCATGTGCTAAATTGCATCGAGGCTGCCGAGCAGGCCATGGGGTTAGTGGATAGCTTAGCGAAACAGAGGGTCCTGATACAATCGTTCTGGTTTACCCACTACGTGTGCTTCTGCGCCATCATTGTGGTGTACATATATACAATTCAACAGCATCGATTATCTACTACCTTTGGGATATCCTCTCCCGGGATCGAGGATGTCCACCATCTCTATTCCCTTTTCAGCCTGGCGGAAGCCTGCCAGCAGCATCTGGCAGAGGCCACCCGGAAGAACTCACCCAGTCGTCGCTACAGCATCATTCTGGAAGAGCTGAGGCGAGAAGTCCGTAGGCGGATTGGCTCATCCAGCAATACCGCCGAGGGATTTCGCGCTGTCTTCTTTCAGGACCAGAATCCGAGCACGTTGGCAGAGCGAGGACAGTTGAGTCTCACCGGTATATATCCTTCTGGACCCCTGGAGGCTGGCTCCTATGATTATCCGAGTGGATTACCGCTGGCCAACTTCACACCGTCGCCCTTGGAGTCGGAGATAGACCTGAGTTTTCTGGATAGCTTGGACGGCTCACTCCTGTGGACGCAGATTGACTCCTGGGTAAGTGATATCGCTGTGGTTGAATTTGACCCGGAGAGACTGATTGAATGCATCTTGCTTAGGCATTTACAAATCTGGGCAACGATCCGCCGACATTCCCTACGTAGCGACTCGATCATGATTTCTTGGAAATGCTGCATGCCTGGCCAGGCTCTTTTGACTGGTCTAATTATGTGAAATGACTACACGACTTAGGATGACATGTATTCTTCCTCTGTATTGTATTGTCCGCTCGTTCGAGTTGCCCCGGGCAGTTATTTCGATGTTGTAGATGCACTAGGCTGATAGATCCACTGCCTTGGCTGGTTATGTTGTTAAGATACATGTGATACGCAGTACGGCCTCCATCGCTGGTACTACGACCGACCAACAGACAGACAGACCAAACTTGGAAATGGCTTCAGAAATGAGTTGTTGGAAACGAAGGGGTGATATGCAAGCATGCAGCCGAACTCGGAGAAATATCCGGGCTGGCCGGATATTCATGCCTCGCTCCACCAACACCAGGAAGAGTGCATGACGGAACCCTTCTACCAATGCGATGCGACTTAGGCGATCCGGATTATGTGCAAGAAGGATGCATATAAAAGCTAGAGTTTCATTGATTTGTTCAGAGATGGATCCATCCTCATTGAGCGCAGAATCGGTGCTTTCTCGACCAAAATGCTTTCTGCAATACTCCCGCAAGTGCCTACTTTGCGGGCACCTCTCGCAAAGGACGATCCTGTCTCCCTTCAAACATCCCAGCGAGAGCCCTTGACTCTCGACGAGCTCGTCCGCCAACGTGCATCTCTGGGTAATTCACAGCCTGTCATCTCCTATCCACACAACGGCATCGAGTATGTGGACTATCCCCTTCGCCAACTCGATGTCTACGCCTTCCGCGTCGCGCAAGTATTGGCCAAAAGTATTCCGCCTCGGAAATCCTCCGCGGAAGCTCCCACCGTCATGTCTTTACTAGGTCCTTCGGATCTCAATTATCTTGTCATGCTCCTGGCGCTGGCAAAACTCGGACATTCCGGTCTGCTGCTGTCCACGCGGATATCGATCGACGCCTATGTGTCGTTGCTGGAAAGAACACAGTCGAGGCATATTTTCATCCATTCATCCTTCGGAGATACAGCCGAAGAGATCAGGAAGCGCGTTCCTGACTTGCTCATCGATGAGATCCCGACCGAGAAATGCTACGACTTTCCAATCCCGGACGAAGAAATTGACACCAACCTGACCCCATCTCTGGATCCGGTTGCGGAGTCCAACCATATCGCATGGATTATTCACTCCAGTGGCTCGACAGGCCTCCCGAAGCCCATCTTCCACACCCAACAAGCTGCCATGAAGAACTATGCGGGCCATATGAACATGTGCGGGTTTGTGACGCTGCCGCTGTATCACAACCACGGGATCAGCTGCCTGTTCCGCACGATTCATGCCAGCAAGCAGTTGCATCTCTACAACGCTAAGTTGCCGCTGACGAGGCAGTATCTTCTTGATATCATGGAGTCTCATGACTTCGAGATCTTTTATGGTGTCCCCTATGCTCTCAAGCTGCTCGCGGAGACCTCCGAGGGTATCGCTGCGCTTGCAAGGTTCAAGGCGGTTATGTTCGGCGGGTCAGCTTGTCCGGATTCACTGGGGAACCTCCTGGTTGAGAATGGGGTACATCTCATCAGTCACTATGGATCGTAAGTACTTCTGTGGTTGATTAATGAAAGCGGGCTGATAAAGATTGTAGGACAGAGACCGGCCAGTTGATGATGTCTACAAGACCTCGAGATGACAAAGGGTGGGACTGGCTTCGTCCGTCGGAGACGGTCCAGAAGTATCTGCAATTCAAGGAGCGGTTCCCGGGGGTGTTCGAGCTTATTTGTCTGGACGGCTGGCCCTCGAAGGTCATGTCCAACCGCCCGGATGGCTCGTATGCCACCAAGGATCTGTTCGTGAAGCATCCCACCATGACCGCATATAAGTACTATGCCCGGCTGGACGACACACTCGTCCTTGTGAACGGCGAGAAGGTGAACCCGCTCGACCTCGAAGGACGCGTCCGGCAGAATAGTGCAGTAAGTGAGGCCATTGTCTTCGGGGCGGGCAAGGCCTGCATCGGGCTCGCGGTAGTACGTGCCCCCGATTCTCAGTCTCTGTCTGACGAAAAGATCGTGGAAGCGATCTGGCCTGCTGTCGAGAGAGCCCACGAATCTATGCCAGCGTTCGGTCAGCTGTCCAAGAGTATGGTGCGTGTTTTGCCGGCGGATGCACAATATCCTCGCACGGACAAGGGAACCGTCATCAGACAGGGTTTCTATCGGGAGTACGAACGTCTGATTGAAGAGGCCTACGAGGCTGAAGACGCCATGACTGGGACCCTGATACTGTCGGAGGCAGAGCTCCGGTCGTTCCTTAAGAAGCAGCTCGCGGATATCCTCCCACTCAAGAGTCAGGGCCTACTAACCGACGATGCGGACTTCTTTGCTCTAGGAATGGACTCGTTGCAAGCCACGCAGCTGCGCTCGATGATTTTGAGAGAGCTCCATACGAATGGACAGAGGCTGGGGCTCAATATCGCCTTTGAGCAGCCGAGTATTTGCTTGCTGGCTCGGTATCTTGCCAACCTCAAGACTGGTGTGACGGATGATGGTGCATCGATTGTTGAGCAGATGCAGGGCATGATTGAGAAGTATAGCCAGTTTGAGGAGCATGTGCCGTGTGCAAATAACTTAGACGGGCAGTACGTTGTAAGTCGCGTTCAATCTCTGCTGGAGATGCGTGCTCTGGTTCGCTGACTCCATCCAGCTCGTCACTGGCGCCACTGGGTCTCTGGGAAGCCATGTCGTGGCCCAGCTTGCAGCCAACTCCGAGGTCAAGAAGATCTACTGCCTCATCCGCGCCGCCTCCCCCATTGACGCCTACACCCGGCTTCATCAATCCCTCACCACGCGCCTCCTCTACGCCTCTCTGACCCCCGAGGGGCGCAGCAAACTCATCGCCCTCCCCTCCAACCTCAGCGACGACCCCTCCCTCGGCCTGGCCCGCTCCACCTACACCACCCTCACCAGCGAACTTACAAGCGTCATCCACTGCGCCTGGTCCGTCAACTTCAACCTCACCCTCCGCAGCCTGGAGAAGGACAACCTCGGCGGCCTGAAGAATCTGCTGGCATTATGCCTCAAAGCCCAACGCCCCCACCCGGCCACCTTCAACTTCTGCTCCTCCGTCAGCGCCGTCGTCAACTCGGACCTCAACCCCGTCCCGGAGACCCTGCCGTCCTCCCTCGCCGCCGCGCAGGGCATGGGCTACGCGCAATCCAAGCTCGTCGCCGAGCACATCTGCGCCCACGCCGCCGCCACGGTGCCCGGCTTCGCGGTCCGGGTCCTCCGCATCGGCCAGGTGGTCGGCGACACCGTCCACGGCATCTGGAACGCCACCGAGGCCATCCCCCTGATGCTCCAGTCCGCCCGCACCATTGGCGCCCTCCCCACCCTGGACGAGGAACCCCTCTGGCTACCGGTGGATGTCGTCGCCACCGCCGTGACTGACATCGCATTAGCCTCGACTGCAGCCCCTACCGATAACCCCACAGCCACTGATTCTGATTCAGTGAGTGTGGATGTGCCCAGCAAAGGAGCAGGAGAAATCTTCTACAACATCACCAACCCATCCCCCTTCCACTGGACGCGGGACCTCCTGCCTGCCCTCCGCCGCGCCGGGCTGGACTTCGTCGAGTTACCTCCAAGCGAATGGGTGCAGCGTCTGCGCGACGCGGACCCGGACCCCGTGCGTAACCCCCCCGTGAAGTTGGTGGATTTCTATGCTGGCAAGTATGAGTTCCCGGAGAGTGTGTTGGCGAAGCGCAGACGGCTGCGGTTCCGGACGGAGAGGGCTAGGGGTGTCAGTCGCGCGTTGGAGGGGGCTGGGACGGTCGTGGATGGGGGAGAGGTGCTGGTTAGGAGGATGGTGGAGTGGTTTTTGAGGGTCGGGTGGGTTGCAGGTGCCTGATTACTGTTGCTGTTGCTGTTGCTGTTGCTGTTGCTGTTGCTGTTGCTGTTGCTGTAGCTGTATCGAGATTAGAGGCTGTGGGTAGTTGGGCAATCAAGCGATTGGTGTGTTATCATGTTGCTTGGGTTATGGGTTGTGTGTAGGGATGGGCGGTGTATGTGGTGGTGTGTGATGGTACGGGTGCTTGAATTGCTTGGGTATCGTTGGGAGGGGAGGGTCTGTGAGTCTTCTAGGACTATGCAGACAGGTGTCTGCTTCAAGAATACTACTGAATAGTATATAATCTATGTGCTTTGTTTCATGGATTGTTCAGAGGGTATGTACTGTACCACTCGTCAAGTTTGTCGAAAGGCCTGCAACACCCCTCTACCAGTAACCCTAACCAAGCCTCAACTAGCTCGACTCATCAACTAATCCACTATACATACAACACACGTCTACTCCCTAGTCGAGTTAGATTTGAAAAAAACCCTCATTCGAAATCAACCACCCCCAACCCCCTCTCCCCAACTGCCTCCAAAACACTCTCCTTCACCATCCTCACCGCAACCCCCCACCTCCTCCCAGCCCGCTGCTTCCGCTGCTGCCGCCGCCGCCGCCGCCGCCGCCGCAGGAACCCATGAAGGCCCTCCGGCCTGGAGATCTTGCCACTCGGACTGGGCGTCTTGAAAGCGTCTTCCACCTGAGAGCTTCCAAACCCAGACCCAAACTCAGACCTTGCACCGCTAGCGCTACTGTGAGCAGAACTTGCCGGACCACCGCTACCGCTACCGCTACCGCCAGTACCAGTACCACTGGTATCGGCCGTGACCCCCGGGTAATCATTCTCAACCAACCAGATCAACCACCTTACGACGGCGACCGCTTTATCGAGGTCCCGCTCGTCCAGGACAACCCGTTTCAGGTACCGGGCTAGCGAGAGGATGTCTTCGTCGAAGGGGCCTGGTTCTTCTTCTTCTTCTTCTTCTTCCTCCTCTTCGTTTTCGTCTGCTTCGTCCTCTTCGTTGGGATCAGGGGTGGGGTTGAAAGCGGTGTACCAGGCTGTCAGGGCGTGGCGGAGGTCCGGGAGGGAGGTTAGGCGGTTGGCGGTGAAGGTGGGGCGTGCGGGGAGCGGGGGGAGGGGGATTGTTTTCTCGCGGGGAGGTTGTGGAGGGGCATTGTTTGTTCCTGTTGTTGTGGATGGTGGTCGTGCGTGGGTTGAAGGGTGGAGCGCTGGGCGTTGTAGGAGACGGGTTCGACGCTGTTCTTCGAGGATTTCTTGGCGAATGTCTTCGGGTAATGCTGCTAGAAAGTCGGCGGAGACTTCTGTTGTTGGGGGGTCGGTGGTGGTGATGGTGGTAGTGGTGGTTGAAGCTGAAGCTGATGGTGGTGGCGGGTTCGGGCGGACGAATTTGGCTTGGGTTAGGGTCGTGGCTAGACTGGATTTGATAATGGGAGGACGGCCGCGACGGCGTTTGGTGGGCGTTGTGGGCTTGCGGAGTTTGAGAGAGCTTGAGGATGAGGAGGTTGGGCGGGGAGGGTTGGTGGTTGCGGTGGTGGTGGTGGTAGGTGCTGATGTCCAGGGTTCGGGGGTTTGGTTGTCCGGGTCGCTGGTGTCGCGGGTGTAATAGCCTAGGACTTCGGCCCGGACATCCTCTGGTAACGCCATAAGCGTCTCTGGGTCGATTTGTGACGGCGGAGGCAGCTCTGCGCCCCCTATGGGTCGGCGCGTGCGAGTGGGCGGACAGGGCGAGGTCGACCGCGTGTCGCGGCGAGACCGGCCCTGGGCTACTAGCTTCGAGCGAATGTCGTTCGGGAGTTCGGCGACGACCTGCGGGTCAATTTGCGAGGGCAGGATGAATTGTGTTCCTGAAATGTTCAACGGCTTGTGGCCGCTCTCGTGCATCGAGGGGACGGACCGGACGGTCTCGGACTCGCCCCGTCGAGGACTCTCCACGTCGTCTGGGTCTTCAGGTCGCTCGATACTTTTGCGGATGGGCGATGCCTTGAAATTCAGCTGCCGCTGGCTGCCGTCGGGCTTGCGAGGAGACCCGGATTTGAGCGGTTCGAGTTTGGTCATTTGTACCCCCAACCCTCTCAAATCACCTGGCGAGATCCCAAAGCTGCGAAGCATGGCCACGGCCTCCTTCCCCAGAATCTCAGACGCATTGGTAGCTACGCCGAGCATGACACTTCGGTTGAGAATGTCGCATTTGCCGTGTCCCAAATGCTTCACAGCTTCCAGAGGCGCGTCGGCTGCTCTCCGCATCACCTTGAGCGTCAACTGCTTGCCCTTAACGAGGTTCTCGACTAGTCGCTTGTGCAACTCGTCGCACAATGATCGGATAAAATCCTCGGCCTGGTTCTGATTGACAAAGCGAATCCCCCAGTTGACTTCGGCAGAGACAGACTTGCGTATCGTCTCGTTGCCGACCTCGGCCCGATCAATGCCTCGCGCATACTCCCAAAGCTTGACGCCTGTCTTGGGACCCAAGCAGGATGTAAGCCTTTCACGAGTCAACTCCCGAACATCCTTCACAAACTTGACGCCCAGCTCCTCCAACTTCGCACCCATGCTATGACCGACGCCCGGAAGATTTTGGACCGTCAGACCCCCTATGAAATCAAGTACTTCGTCAGGCTTCAGCTGAAACTGACCCGCCGGTTTCGCTTTGCGCAAGGCTACTTTAGCCTGGAGGATATTGCCACCAATGCCCACGGAGACTGCGCAGCCCGCTTGTTCCTTTATGGTTGTCCGCAATGCTTGCGCAATCTCATCGGCTTTAGCTTGTTCCCGGTAGATAGACCCTTCAGAAACACCTCTTCCATCCGAACCTCCAGCATGCAAGCATTGCATCGTAATGTCCACAAGCGCTTCATCAATGCTCACACTCTGGACAATGCCGTCTACAGCGAGGATGGCCTTGTAGAATTTTCGACTCGCCTCCTCGTATGCCGGAAAATCATAAGGTACGACCTGTAGACTAGGACACGCTTCCAATGCGCCTTTCATCCACATTCCGTTCTTAATCCCATGCGCACGCGCCTCGTAGTTGCAGCTTGCGATCTCAGAGCCCGACCCAGCGCCATGTGCCACCGCAACCGGCTTTCCTTCCAGATGAGGGTGTTTCAAGGTCGATACAGCGGCAAAAAAGCAATCGAAATCCACATGCATGATATATCGTCTGGCGCCGGGAACAGGTTTCGCGCGCTTAGACTGGGATTGCGACTTCTCCGTAGCTGCGGATTGGAGTTGGGCTTTGAGATTCGCCTTCCACGTCGAGAGATGATGCAAACGTGACTCTTTGTAGTATTGCTGGATGAATTCGGGGTTAACTACACTGGAGTTGCGCATGCGGGGATCCGTCAAAAGTTGAGCATTGTATTCTTCAGAAGTCAATCCGGGTTTCGAGGGACTAGCTTGTTGAGCCGATGGGGATCTTTTGTGCAAAATATTTGAACGGGGAGAAATATCATCATTGCCTGGGTCGTCCTTTCTGGGTTCAAGATCCCTAGGAGAAGATAGTACATTGGTTTGTTGCGAGACAGGAAGAGGATTGCCCGTCTCGTCCATCGAAAAACTAGGGAATTCGCCATAGTCCGATTGGGAAGCCAAGTTCGGTTGTGTCTCCGTCGACGCTGAGCCCGCAGGCTGCCCCAAAGGAGACTTCACAGGACTAGTTGCCTCCGTTGCCTGAAGTCGAGAGGCGTACCAGCTATTCCTGCTCTGCTCCCGATAGCCGGCCTGTGAACTGTTGGTTTGGCTCAGCATACGCCCATTGTCGAACTTCAAGACTTTCTGTGCGTGTCCTTCGTCAACGACGCGAAACTGATCCCAGGGGAGCAAGCGACCCGCCTGGACACTTTCCACCACCCATGCCGGTTTTACGATCCGATATCTTCGGAATTCCTCCCGTTTCTTGGGGGTCAGTGAGCTGGCGATAATGTGAGTGGCATCCGTCTTGCCGCTCAGGTACTGGAGAAAACCACCACCATGGCTGACAATCAATTTATGAAGGTCCTGCAGAGACGGTTGAGTGTAGCCATTCACGTGCGCTACGACGCCTCGAAAGATGGGGGGATTCTCAGAAGCAGAGGAGCGTATCTCAGCGTCCAAATTCTGCAGCTTGAGCTTCTTCCGGCGCATGTAATCGCTGAAACCACCAAAGGTGGAGGCATCGTATTCTTCGCCACCCTCATCTTCGAACTGATCTATACAGTGATGCGATAAGCGATTAGCGATGCGGACGTGCCTGGCAGCGGAATGGGGAGGAGTAAAAACCACGTACGGTTCTGAATACGCTTGCGCACGGCACTAGAGTTCTGGTCCAACACTGAGCCCATGTTGGGCCAAGAGAAGTAGCATGATCGGGCGAGGACCGTGAGAGTGTGCCTGTGGTTCCCGATAGTAGCAAATGAATGAATGGGTCCGGAAGCGGCAGAGGCAATGAAGGACTGAGGACTCGGGACTCACGGCATGCGCGGGGAGTGGAGATGATGCAGCACGTGATTTGATAAGAGCTCGAATGATAGAGAAGGCGGTGACCGAGTGGGTCTTCCGAGGTGATTGGTTGCCCGGGAAATTCTTGATGAAGGATGAAGAAAAAAAAAAAAAAAGAAAAAAAAAAGCTCAAAGGCGGTGAAGGACTGTCTCGGTGCAGCCACAGCAATTCCGGGCGTGCTGCGGCGGCGTCAAAACTTTTTCCTTTCCTCGACTCTTCCTCCTCTTTCTGTTCCTTTCGTTCTTCCGTGCTTTCTGGTAGACGATCTTTTATCTGCCTTTTCTCTCTTTCTTTTCGTTGGGCTCTGTTCGTGTCCTTCTTTACAAAAACACCTATCTCCCATCCCCCCCCTATATCACATATCACATTCAAAATGTCTGGTGTTCAGCCTGTTGCCGTCTATGCGCTCAGAGTTCCCGCTGGCGGAGCTCTGATTCCCGCCGTGGTCCCTGAGGCTGCTGCCATGGTGAGTTCAATTGACATTGAGACTAAAGACCATCTCGGAAATGATGCTAATGCGATGTGAAGTTCCGTGTGACCATGGCTGCCATTGACCCCGATGAGGCCCCCGAGTACGAGGATGGCTTCGACTCCAACAAGCGTCCCCGCGCCACCTTGAAGCTCGTTCGCCCTCCTCCTGGCTTGGACCTCGAGGACGAGTCTGATGATGAGGACTATGAGGACGACTCCGAGGAAGATTCCGAGGATGACGAGGAGGTCAACGGCGGCCCCAGCGACAAGGAGAAGGCCCGCAAGCTCAAGCTTGCTGCTGCCCGCAAGGAGCTCGAGGATGCTATGGACGAGGACTCCGAGGATGATGACGAGGATGAGGAGTTCGACCTGAAGGCTGCTATCTCCAAGTTGGTCAAGGGCAAGGCACCCGCCACCGATGACGACTCTGATGATGAGTCCGACGAGGGTCTCGAGTTGGATGAGCTGGTCCTCTGTACCCTGGACCCCGAGAAGGTAAGTGCAAAATCTCTGATCATGTCATCTCATAATCCACTGACTTATTCGCCATGTAGAACTGCCAGCAGCCTCTCGACATCACTGTCGGTGAGGAGGAGCGTGTTTTCTTCAAGGTCACCGGTACCCACACCATTTACCTCACCGGTAACTACGTCGTTCCCGCTGATGAGCACGGCCCCCATGGCTCCGACGACGAGGATGACTACGACGAGGACGACTACGACCTCCCCCCTGGTGAGGAGGAGCTGGATCTCGAGGCTCTGTTGGGCGAAGAGGATGAGAGCGACGACCTCGATGAGCTGGAAGACCCCAGAATCACCGAGGTTGAGAGCGACGAGGAGGCCCCCAAGCTGGTCGAGACCAAGGGCAAGAACAAGCGTGCCGCCGAGGAGGCCAAGCCTGCTGCCAACGAGCCTGCCCTGAGCAAGAAGCAGCAGAAGAAGCTCAAGAAGAACAACGGCGAGGCTGCCCCCGTTGAGGAAAAGAAGGATGCCAAGGAGGGCAAGAAGGTTCAGTTCGCCAAGAACCTGGAGCAGGGCCCCACACCCTCCGCTCAGAAGCCTGCTGAGAAGCCTGCTGAGAAGACCACCGGCACTCTGGGTGTCAAGGAGGTCAAGGGTGTCAAGGTCGACGACAAGAAGCTTGGCAAGGGTGCTGCTGCCAAGGCCGGCAACACCGTTGCTATGCGTTACATCGGCAAGCTCGAGGATGGCAAGGTCTTCGATGGTGAGTCCCAAATCATATCTCCTATCAAGTACTTACTCGACTAACATGTGTGACTACAGCCAACAAGAAGGGCAAGCCTTTCACCTTCAAGCTTGGCAAGGGTGAGGTCATCAAGGGCTGGGACATCGGTATCGCCGGTATGGCCGTCGGTGGTGAGCGCCGCATCACCATCCCCGCCCACCTTGCCTATGGCAAGCGTGCTCTTCCCGGCATCCCTGCCAACTCGAAGTTGATCTTCGACGTTAAGCTGCTCGAGATCAAATAAGCAGTTTCCCGGGGATGTTTGTTTCCGCCCTTTGGCTTGTTGACCTAGCACCCAGCATCGCTCTGATTGCGGGAACGCAGTCTCTCATCCTATTGCATTTAATCTTTCTATTGCTATCATGTCCGTTGGATTTAATTTCTTTCCCAAAAGAATCGGTGTTCCGGGGGTTTTCGAATATATGACTTTGATTTCTGTGATATCCGACTTGTTTCTTTGCACAGCCGTCCGCTGCATTTGGCAGGGAGGAGGATAAGTAACGGAATATTCGTGTTCACAATCTCAAAAAGTGATTGCATATCATCCATCATCCATCGTCCTGTTCTCTTGTCGTAGTCATAGCGCTCCTTCCTCAGTAGACGTATGTACTACTTTCGTGGGGGTTGCCTAATCGGGACTGCATCAATCCACATCTCCTCTCACTGCGCCAAACCTCGCAACTCCCTTACCTCCTCTGTAACTGCATAGGCATTCCACTCAGAGGCGTTCCATGTCTCAACAGAGTGACGAAGCACATGAGGGTGCCTTTCTTTCTTTCATTTTATATACTATAAGCAAGCAGCACATGTACTTCTATGATTAAGGGTAGGTGCATGACGAGTTCTACCCCCCTCATAGTATCAATATCGCGTCGGCCCAATCGCCTCAAAGCAGTCCAGGATGGACGAGAGCTCGCAAACTCCGAATCATAACCCAACATCTCTCGATATCATGAGCAGTGAAGGATCTACCATCGAGACAATGATGTCAGGTCCTCGAAGCTCTGATCATCACCCGAGTCAGCTTAAGAGCAAGGACAGCGTTCGAGAACGTATCCGTCAACGGAGCTCGAGAATACTGTCACTCCTAGGTCTCCGAAACTCTGCTCAAGGTACGTCACCGCTCGTTCAATCTAGAAGAGTAAGAAACCGAGCTAATTCATGACCATAGTACTGAAAGCAGTGACAGCCCACGACCTAGATGACCTGCGATTAGTCGAGGATGACCGCGTCCCACTACAGATCTTCCACTCTGTCCCTGCTCCTGTCGAAAATGGACAGAATCAACAAATTGCAGTCCTCGATGGATCTCCGGATGCGTCTGAAGGATCTAGCCCGACTGGTAACATTGATTCTAGTCCCAATCACACCCAAGAGTCAATCGAAAATGTCCAAGCCCACCCAGAGACGTCCCAAAAACCCTCAGAAGCACCCTTGCAAGCCCCTCTCCCGATTTTACGACCAAGCCATAAACGATTATCCGAAATTTTGAAGCGAAGTCAGTCGACACCGGCAGCTCTCACACATATTGTGTCAACCAAGCTATCAACCACTTTTGGAAATCCTACGGTCATCCGCCGCTCACATCTTCGCTCGCGGCCTAGTTTTCGGCTTCCTCAGCTTCCAGGGCCGTCACTTGCCCCTGCATTGGACAAGCAAGGCGATAGTGCTCAGGATAGCTCCGATCCCCAAACCTCGCCAGAAGACAGTGTGTCTCCGACTAGTACACGTTCCACTCCTCAGACAACTCCTCCCACGACGCCTCCCACATCAGGAGAGCCGTCAGGAGGCTCGAAGCAAGGCATTCTAGATGCCGAGCAGGCGAAAAAAACAACGTCACCGTCTAGCAGCGACGAGGTTACACATACCCAAGTGATCGAAAGCTCACTCGGTCGGCCGCCCTCGATCATTACAGTGGAGGCTGCTGCCAATGCAAAGGTCTTCTTCGAAACATACTTCAACTCGGTATTTTGTGGGACGGATCGTCGCTCGCAGCGCCAGCATGAGCTTGAGCAGTATATCTATGGCCTTCCTTTGGCTCCCGAAGAAAGGGCGAGAATTTGGGAAAACTGGATCATCCAGGAACGGCAGTATCTGCGCCAATGTCGTGTTCTCAAAAGTCACTCTCGTTGTGGCCGGCAGGACGAGACAGCATCTCTCGCTGGATTTGAAGCAATCAAGGTTCTAGGAAGGGGGAGTTTTGGAGTTGTGAGGCTGGTCAGAGAAAAGAAAGTAGCGGAAAGTGACGGTACCAATGCACATGGGGAGAAGCATTCATTCTGTAGAGGAGAGCTGGCAAAGCTCAAAACCCGGTCTATCTCTGTCATAGATGGGACCACAAGCACACGTCGGAGGATGATGGTAGGGGTCAAGAAGGATGTATTTGCAATGAAAGTGATCCGGAAATCTGCAATGATACGCAACAGCCAAGAAGGTCACCTCCGAGCCGAACGAGACTTTCTTGTTGCATCGGCCAAATCTCGATGGATTGTGCCATTGATTGCAAGCTTCCAGGATCGTGATCATTTGTATCTTATCATGGACTACATGGTCGGTGGTGATTTCCTGGGATTGCTAATGCGCCAGTGCATCTTGCCCGAAGAAATCACCCGGTGGTATGTTGCAGAGATGATCCTGTGTATCGAAGAAGCCCATCGGCTATGTTGGATTCATCGCGATGTCAAGCCCGACAATTTCCTCATATCTGCGTCCGGTCATTTGAAGATATCCGACTTTGGCCTAGCCTTTGACGGACATTGGGCTCATGATCAAGTATATTACAACGAGCAGCGATACTCCCTGCTCAGGAAACTCGGGATTCAAGTGGCCGGAGATTCTCAGGACAGAAAAGAAGCTCGCAAGCCGGCAAAGGCATCATTCCATGATTTCGGTCCTGGAGCTGAGACGGACCGTACACCACCTACGATGGATCTGCTTGGATGGCGTGACCGCACTCAGAAGCGGCGTTTGGCCGCAAGCGTTGTGGGGACTAACCAGTACATGGCACCAGAGGTTGTTCGGGGTGAGCTATATGACGGCCGATGCGACTGGTGGAGTATCGGCATCATACTATACGAGGTACGATGGTCGTTGAGATGTATGAACAGTGCTAACTCGAGTGCGACAGTGTCTCTACGGCTTCACGCCCTTTGCTTCGCACGATCGTCAGAAGACCAAGATGAAGATCCATGTACGTGGCTGTACGATACCTGAACCCCCTAATGAAGCTAATCAAGACAAAAGCATCACCACGAGACACTCTGTTTTCCCGCTAGTAGAGCGTCGGACAAGCGGGTTTCGCCTGACGCAATTGACCTTATCAATTATCTGCTTCAAGAAAAGGAGCATCGGCTGTCGTCAAGCAAGTACAAAATTAATGACTCTCTGAGCTCCCGATTACCATCCCGACATTTCTTCTATAACATGGACCCTCGCAGTCGAAACTACAAGGGCTTTTACGTCTTCCCAAACGACGCAGCAGACATCAAGAATCATCCTTTCTTCCGCAACATCAAGTGGGATGAGATCCATCAGTCGGTTCCTCCATTCATCCCCAAAGTGAAAGGCTGGGAGGACACCAGGTACTTTGACGATGCAGGATACGAGGGTGACCACGATGATATCTCCATCATGTCGGATCCTGACTACCCCGAAGACGACAGTGAGATCGAAGAGCCAGTTCCAACTAAAGCCGGAACTTCTCGGCCCCAGGATGCAAATCGACATCCCGGACCTGGTCCAGGGCCAGGGCCAGGGCCAGGAGGTAAAGCCTCTCCGCACAAGGATCGCAAGAGGAAGGAGCGAAAACGCCCGCGGGACAAGCTTCTGCGTGATCGGCAAATGCGGAGAACAGTGCTCGAGATGCGCAAGAAAGGGGCATTCTTGGGTTACACCTATCGACGTCCCAAGTCCGTGGCTGTAGCCTTGACTCCTGATCGGGGTCGTCACCGTCTAGGGCGAGGCCAACTGTCGGAACTATATGGCTCTTAGCATCGTTGGCTGGGTACCCTTATTTCATGAGCCTCGGGAATCAAGAGCGACGAATGCACACGAAAGGCTCATGATTTATTCTTCATTAGACATTATTATGTGGCAGATATCACTCATCCTTAAGAAGCGAGATATCTTACCGGTATATGTACGTGTACCGGCTGTCAGTCGTTATTGGATATTGATACGATGAAACGAACAATTACTTCCACAGGTCTTGAACAGCTACCTCACAGCCCACAGTAGAGAATATTCTTCTTACAACAGAGCAAGCTACCAGCTGCAGGAGTCATATGAACTTGTGCAACCTACGTGTAGGAGAAAGGAATTAACATGTGTTTATCTTATTGGGATTCAATTTTTGAAATAGTCATTTGCCCAAACGACAGAGATAGTCATGGCTAGAGGGACCTTCTGTATGATGTTGCTTAATCCCAGCGCCGCGCCAAGGTAACGCCAATTACATGGTCAAGTCAAACAAAAGCGTGCGAAGTACGACATGAAAGATGCTTATTCCTTATGCTTCTAGTCCCCCAAGCGCCGCCTGGCAATTTGGATTTCAAACCCATGTGACATTGCGTTGCGAGCTGATCACTGCAAAATCGATAGTTCTAAAGCGGCCGTGTGTATGGGAAACACGTTAGGGTGGAATAGCGGCTAGTAGGAGATACAGACGGATTGTTCCGAAAGCCTGGTATCCAGGCAATAGCGATCTGTGATGAAGGTGTAGGAGGGGGAAAAGTAGGAGAGGAGCAAGAGAGCAGAAAAGTCTGAGAGGTGGGGGTATCATATGGTCAAAAGTAAGAGATATCGGAGGAGTCGGACGTGGATGCGATTTGGTGAGAAGAGGTGCGAATGTGTCGAGGGTTGATAGAAACTTGTAGGTGAGCGACATCTTGCATTCACAGAGCAGGAGGCGCGCCCATTGCAAAAGCTGAGTCGCTGACCCGGTCTTCGGGTTTCATGGTGCCGTTGAGAAGGGGGCAGAGTCTGTTTGGCGGTTATGGGTTCATGTGTTAGCTTGGATTCCTCAATTGGGGTTTTATGAGTTTTATGAAGATGGGTCCTTGTCTTCCGATGCGCATCTTGGGGTACGAAGGGGGTGAAAGGATCCTATGCAGTGGGCAGCAGCAATGGGTTGCTGAGCTTGCTTGTTTCCGCTAATTGGGAATTCCGGGGAAGGAGGGTCTAGCGTGGGAGCCAGTGCCAGATGCACATCCAGAGTCAGGTCCAGGGGTGGGGGTGGGCTTTTTTAGAATGCCTTTTAGGGGGAGTGCCATGCGCCTTCGTCCATCGCCTCCTGTATTTCCTGCGGCTGTGAGGGCCGGAGGGGAGGTGGACAGAGACGGACGAAGCGATGGAGAAGCAGTAAAGAATGAGGATTGGCAATCAAGTGGGGGGTGAAGACACTCATCCTGGTTGAGAACGCACTTTTTGTTGGTCTTGATATGGCCGACCTGGCCGCAGTTGGCGCATTTGCGTTGTGTGCCAGCGGACTTGCCGGAGCCACCGCCACCGTCTGCGGGTGAATCTCCGGCGGAGGCACGGGCAGCTCCCTTTTGCTTCTCGCGGGCAAAGCGACGCTCCTTGTTGCGGTTGAGACGGCTCAATTCGGCTTCCAGACTGTGGTGGAATCAATAGGTCAGTATGCTCAAGCCCCGACAGGGCGTAATACGTGTGTCTAAGGGAGTAGACGATACATACAGTTTCTTGTTGCGAGCATCGATTTCCGGATCGCCGGTGGGCTGCAGAGAATCCAGTCTGGGACGGTTAGCTAACTTGTCCAGAGCATTGGGAAGGGAAACCTTACTTCGTGCTCAAAGCTTCCACGCGGTGACGGTGTTGAATATAGTGCCGAATGACCTTAGGGTCGAAGACCATCTGTTCCTTCTGATAAAGTTGACCTTTTTCGTCCTTGTATGTCCGCATGATGCGCAGAACTTTGCCTCTCTGGTCTGGCAAGCTCATCCTGCTGAACTGACTGGTCGTCTCGTCGTCGCGCCGATATGGGGCCGGCGTAGGCGCTTCGGATCTGGGTGTCGGCTTGCTGTACTCGACCTCGTCATCGCGGTCAATGTCGCTCTCCTCGTCGGAATGCTCAACGGTCGACGACAGGCTGGCCTTCTGCGCATCCCAGATGCGGCGAATGGACGTTTCGTAGGATTTCTGCTGCCGAGCGACATTGTAGCTGTGGCCACCCAATTCTTTGAGTCTTTGTGCATCGAGTTTATCCTCCACACTCTCGCCAACAGCCTTGAATCCACCCTTCATGGAGGTCTTGATAAAGCTGAATCCCTCTCCACGGCCAGTAGGGTCACCTTCACCGTGTAGTTTGAGCATCGCTTTACCCTGAGAGGCCAGAAGAAAGTTGCGTGTAGCCTTCCAGGGTGCCATTTGCTGTTCAAAGCTCTCGCCTTCTCCATCGTCATCGTCGTCGCCGCCCGTCTCGGCATCGTTACCAAAACCGGTGTCGTGAAGATGCTGCTGGCCGACCTGCATGGATTCCAGCAGACATACATCCTCCGGTTGTACCCAGGACCGAATCACATCCTGCTCCGGAACTGGTTCCATGGGCACCCAGTATTTCGAGTCCTTGTCGTGCTGAAGAAAGTCCTTCACCTTTTGACGGTTCTGCATATCACTGGTGCCGGGAATGTGCGCCGTAACGTCGCTGATGGAGAGTCGGAGGTCGGGACTCTTCTTCAGCAGACGATAGACCAGCATCTTCATACGATTCTTCGCCACGGTGGTGACCTTCCGCGAGTGGGGTCCAGGCACGTCCACCGAAGGAAACTGCTGCCCAGCGACATACAGATTCTCAATGTTCCGGATGTAGTAGTCGCTACCGCCGGAGCCAGTCGTGCTGCGCACGATTAGGAAGTCGTTCGACTTGGCCTGGTGCTGGAATAGCGGTGCGCGATACATGGAGTTGGAGATTGCGGGGGTTATCTCGCCTGGATCGACGTGACCAAAGATTGAGAACGGACTCTTGTCTTGAGGGAGCAGGACAACGGTCTCGCCGATCTCTGCCTTCGGGCGCGTGGGGTCTTCCATGCTTTTCCTGCGGTAGTAATTGATGAAGCGGTTGGACATACCGAAATTGGACAGCATGATAGGAACTTCTTCCGAGTATTCGACCAGCAAGACGTTGGAATTATCAGCCAGGGACAGGGACTTGGTGGAATCGAAGAGGGCTTTGACGTCTTTGCCCCTTTGGTGCTTGCGCTTGATGTACGCGGTGTTTTTGAACCAACATGTCTGTCCCGGTCTGAAAGCAAGTGCTGGACGGTGGAACGAGCGAGCTTCGGCCTTGGCCAGCTCCGTCTTGTAGTAAGGCCACTGCAGGCGTAGAGCAGGCATACTGTGTTCCAACGTAACGTTGCCCAGGGTGCTTCGCACCTTGTTCTGATGGTTTTGTTTGAGCATATCGTAAGCTTGATCATTCGAGATGTTGTACCGTGAAGTGAGACGCTTGGTGACACTGGCGTCCATTTCATCGCGGTTAATGGCTCCCAACGCTTTGGGCTTCTGCGTGGCATTCTCTGGTCCGAGTTCATCGAGGAGGATATGAGGGTCGTTCATGTCGACCACCACCTTCTGTGCGATGCGCGAGGTTGCCTGCTCAGGGTCATCGACAATGGGCACATCGATATGGGCGAGTGCCACCACCTCCAATGGATCCCGACCAATTTTGCGTTTCTTCGTGGGACGATTTGTGTCGAGAAGCCAGTCGTCCTCCATGTCAACCTCCTGAGCCTCCGGCTCATCAACTTCAATGATAGAGATATCGTCCTTGACATCCCAGTCTGCGCAAACGGTTTGAAGGTCATGCAGGGAGACACCGCCAGGCAAAGTATCATCAACGTCTGTATCGTGCTCGAAATCCTCTCGAATCTCCTCCTCGTCCTCCTGCGCAGCCTCCAGAATCGTCACCAAGCCCGAATGCTCCACTTCATGCGGGCGTTTGAAGACCTGGCCTGCAGCCTTGAACACTCGCTCCTGGTCCTGCGCCAACTCAATGTTGACTTTACTCGGGATAACCGGCTTCGGAGGCTTCAGCGGCTGCTTGCCCAGGAAGAAGGCCTTCTTATGCGGGATCAGCTCGAGGAACCGGGGTAGAGCATTCCGGTCAAACGTGGGGAACAGCGAATGCAGCAGCTCCTCAACGTTCTCCGGCGGTGCAGGCGGGTTGTCCGGCCCGTACGCCGACATGGCGAACAGCTGCTGCTGGAGTTTCCACGCCCGCAGCGACGCGGGATCCATATCCTCCGCCGTCGGGCTCAGCGCCTCATTCTCCTGCAGAAGATCCATCTCGTCTTCATCCATCGGCGCGGCCGCCGCGGGCTCCTGTGACAGAGAAGGCACCGGCGCCTCCATGACCGGCTCCGGCGCGGCCGCCGCTGTTGCTGCTGCTGCTGCCGCCACCGACCCCTTCATCACCGGTCGTGCTTCATCAGTCGCCGCTGCTACTGCCGTCGTCTCCTCTTCCTCATCGAAGAACAAGTCTCGCGTGGGATCCGCATGATCCGCGCCCGGCGAGGACGGACCCTCGCCAAAGAGATCGTCCAGCTCATCGCGGGGACCTTGCTGTGTATCATCCTCACCCTCCTGGCCGGCAGGACCAATATCATCCTCTTCGCCGCCGCCGCCGCCGCCGCCACCACCAAAAAGATCCTCGTCTTCCCCTCCAAAGAGATCCTTGTCTGCGTCTTCATCGCCGAGATCCATCATACCATTGTCGTCGTCGAGGTCGGCAGCAGCGGGGGGGCCCGTCCGCTCTTCTTCTTCGGGAAGGTCATCGTCATCGAAATCCTCATAGTCCACGGCGTCGTCGGCCTTCTCGCCGGGTTCCAGATCGCGCGACAGGAAATCGAAGGACATGGCGCCGTCCCCGAGGGGGCCGTTCATCTGTCGCATCACATTTTCGAAGACTAAATCTTCGGTCTCAGGGACCGGGGGCTCGGTCGCGTGAGGCATTTTGACGGCGAACGTGTGGTTGTGATCGTGGGTGTTGCAGAGGGAGAGAGAGAGAGAGAGTCCGGCTGGTGGGGGATGGAGGGATGTCACGCGTTCGGGCGCATCGGGGCCGACTCTGTCTACCAGAGATGGTGACCGACCTGGGAACGCGTAGAGATATGTGCTGCGAGTGAAGGGAAAGTGAAGGTAAAAGCGAAGAGAGGGTGGTTCAATCCGACTGCAGGAAGATGGCACGGGGAATGCAAAGCGGCGAGAGGAAGAAGAGAGAGTGAGAGCGAGAAAGACTGAGATGAGAGCCCGGCGGAGTTACACCGCCCTAACCCCAATCAGGAAAGCAGCTTATAAGTTCCGAGGCCTCGAGTCCAACTACCTATACTGCAATTCACACAAGTTGTAAGGTGCTAAGGGGTATTTGATTACTTCTAACCAGACAATAATGTACAGTAAAGTGCAAGTCTGCGAGCGAATCCAAGCGGGGTGAGCTTTATCTTCGCACCACCTAGATTGAACGCAGCCCCAACAAACAATTCTAGTGAAAACAAGAAAGAAAGCAAGAAACAGCACAAGCCATCATTGCAGATCAAACCCACCATAGTATACACAGAGGGCTTTGCTCGCACCCTCCATGCAGTAATGCATCACCGTTGCATTCTGCCCGTCCTTGACCACCTTGGCCATCTGCTTCACATCCGAGGTCCGCGGAAGATACAGAACCATGTGCTCGGTGAAGAGCGAGTATTCATTGTATAATTTCGCCAACGAGTAAGGCTCCATCGTCCTGAGGTTAAAGACTTTATCCGACCGGTAGCCGGGTCCTACACCAGCTTTCAGTCAGTGGCATGTCTTTTCACCTCTCCAAATCGGAAACGAGTATCACCCACCTCCCCACGGCGGACTGGCGAACAGAACACTGTACGGAGCCAGATCCATCAATTGATTCTTGATAATCTCGAAGCAGTCCCCCTCAAACCAGGTGATCTGGTCCGCCACGCCGTAGATCTTGGCGTTGTGTTTCGCGCACTGCAGGACGGCCGGGTTCTTCTCGATGGCGTAGACACGCTTCCACCGGCCGGAGAGGGCAAAGGCAATGGAGTTGCCGCCAGCCCCGGCGAAAGCATCCACCAGGACCATTTTGTCCGCGGGAGCGGAGCTGGCCATATGCTCTGCAATCTTACTAAAATCTTGTCAACTCCGAACTTGCGCATTCGCGGGCACAAGAAATACAATGCGAAACGTACTTGGCCACGGGCTCCGGAGTCACACCGAACCAGGCATCATCGGTCAACCACACCCCCTCGTCATACTTGGAGAAGATCTTGTATCGTTGAGCCCAATAACTGTGCGGATTGGAAATAGTCAATTAGGTCTGAGATGCATGCGAGTTAAGATGATTGGAGAACTGACTTCTGGATATCCCACGGCACTTCTCCGAGCTCGTCGTAGTGATGCACCTCCGGCGGAGGCACATCTTCATTTGGATCGCGCGCCATTAAGCAGGGGAGCGGGAGATCCAGGAAATCCCCGAGAAGAATCTCAACAGGTTCTGCTGCTTGACTTGATCGCAGCGCGGCGGCGCATTATTACCGACGACGGAGAGAAGAAGAAGCAAGACCGATAAACCGGGGGCGATAAGCGATAAGTTCCAAACGGGCGGTGTTTGCGTTGTTTGTTTGAAACACATGGCCAGCCAGCATGATTACGGGGCATGATTCCTCCCTCCACGTTGCGCCCATCAACGAACAGCTTCCACTATATTGAGGTTGAGGACGAGACTGTACACCCCCGGTCGCATTCAAGCTTAGTCTTCTTACAGTCTATATTTCCGCGCGACATGTTCGGCGCCTTCAACCGCTTCATCGGGCTGGAAGCCGAGCCAGCTCAGCAACCCCGATCGTCGACCGCGGACAACTCCTTCGGCTTTCAGGTACTCCGCAACAAGGACCCGGAGGTGCCCCTCGAGCCGTGGTTTGATTTCATCATCGGGATCAATGGACGTTTGATTGTACGTTTGCTAAGTATACTTGGCCGTATATCTCATCAATCTCCCAAACTAACCCCTCCTCCCCTGCCAAAACACAGGAAGACCCAGACCCTCACCTCTTCGCAACCGAAGTCCGCAATTGCGCCGGCTCCAGCGTAACCTTTGAAGTCTGGAGCGCGAAAGTAAGCGCCCCAAACCACCCCGCTCCAACTCTCCATCCTAACCAACTTCACCACCCCCCCAGGGCCAAAAATCACACAGCGTCTCCCTCCCCGTCCCCGCAACCCCAACCGGAACCCAAACCCCAACCCTAGGCCTAGCCGTGCAACTGGCCCCGCTCTCCTCGACGCAAAACATCTGGCACGTGCTGTCGATCCCCTCGCCGCTGAGCCCGGCCTACCGGGCGGGCCTCCTGCCGCACTCGGACTACATCATCGGCACGCCGAGCGGCACGCTCCGGGGCGAGTCGGCGCTGGGCGAGCTGGTCGAGGACCACCTGGACCGCACCCTGGTGCTGTGGGTGTACAACAGCGAGTTCGACGTCGTGCGCGAGGTCGAGCTGATCCCCACGCGCGGCTGGGGCGGCGAGGGCGCCCTCGGCGCCGAGCTGGGGTTCGGGGCCCTGCATCGGTTGCCGGTCGGGTTGGGGGAGGAGGTTGAGGGCCCCGGGGAGGTGGTCTTTGAGAATGCTCCGTCGGGCTCCCGGGGGGATGAATCTGGGGCGCCGTTTGGGGGCTATGGCCAGCACCAACAGCAGGAGCAACATCCCCAAGGGTACGGGTACGGGTACGGGTACGGGTATGGGCATCAAGAGCAAGGGCAACAGCAACAGCAACAGCAACAGCAACAGCAGCATCAATTCCTCGTGCCGGCGAATCTGAGCTCCCCGCCTCCGCCGCCTATAGTGGGCACGCCAACGAATCGCGTGGCGAGTCCGGCGACGACGATGTCGACGGGGGCGGTAGCAGGTCATGGACGTTCGCAGCGGAAGGCGAGAGCGGCGCCCAGTCCGTCGGCCTTTGATGATTATTTCGCCGAGGGGTTGCAGAAGAGTAAGGAGTTGGATTATGCCCCGTCGAGTCGGAAGGGGACTCCCTTGCCGCCGCCCCCGAAGAAAGGTGGTGGTGGTGGTGGTGCGGTGCAGAGCCCCCCTCCGCCGCCTGTGATGAGTGGCTCGCCGAGTCCCGCGGCGGAGTAAGAAGAGTACTAGTAGCAACAAAGAAATATTTTATGTCTCGTTGTAAAGCATCGTGCGTTGAGTCTTTCGGAGTTGAAGCTGTCCGGGTTCGGTGGGGTCGGTCTGCTGATGAGATCCTCTTTTCTTGCCGTAGATGGCCCCGGATTGTTTACGGAGCTTGCCGCAAGTTATGGGAGGAAGCTTGTCTAGAACCGTACTTCTTAAATTCTAACCCTCTTAAAGTACACACATACACACAACCAGACAAATAGACAGAGAGACGGAAGGAGGATAAGCTATGCCAGCAGTAGATATAAGAGTCCGGTAGGTAGAATCATCCCAGTTCCACGGCCACAAGAAAGTCTTTCAACCAGCGCTTGGAGGTAAGGAAAAGGCGGGGGTAGCAATATATCACGTCCGCTTCGAAGCAGAGAGAGAAGAACACAAGAGAAGGCTAAACACCAAGAAGTTAAGGCAGAGAAAGGTGGATTGCATTCTAGCAAGACAAAAGAAGCACCGCTTTAGTGGCCCTTGCTGACAATCTCCTCCAGCTTCTTGCGGGCCTCTCCGATCTTCTCCTCCATCATGGCGCGGCCCATGGCGCTGTGGGCGACACCGGTGTGGTAGAAGTGCTCGGCCTGCGCGCGGAAGCGCAGGTGCGAGTCGGCCACGACGGGGACCTTCTTCTCGTACTCCCAGACGAGGTCGGAGACGTTGCGCATGGTGACGGGCAGCAGGGTCCAGGCGGCCACGGTGCCGAAGGCGAGCGGGGAGGCAGTGCGGAGGATCAGGCCGCGGTTGCGCGAGACAATGGAGCCGGCCATGGCGGCGACGACGACGTAGACGCCCCCGGGGAGGAGGCGCTCGCCCGACTCGGGCGAGGGGGCCAGCGAGGCGACGGTGTTGGTGAAGGCGTTCTCAATGTGCAGGGCCCGCGACAGGAAGTTGTTGAAGCAGGTCTCCACGGCCAGGGAGTTTTGGTACAGGAATAGACGGGCTTGACGGACCTGGGCCGTCAGGATATCTGTAGGGGTCGGGGAGGAGGTAGCGGAGGAGGTGGTAGGTGTGGCCGGGATAATGGACGACGAGACGGCGGCGGGCGTCGCGGGTGTGGGAATGTTTCTGGTGGTCGGAATCTCGTCCTCGTAGTCATCGTAGATGGGTTTCTTCTGGATGAGAAAGAAGAGAACAAAATATCGTCAGACTACCATTGCTGTGACTGCAGTCAAGTTCCATGACATGAGAAGGAAGGTCATACCAGGTCCCGGGGCTCTTCTGCAAAGGCCGTCCGCCGGGGATAGAGAGCGACTCCTCCAGCCAAAAGAGAGGCGGCGAGGGGAGCCACAGCCCGCTGTTTTGAGGCGGTTAGCGAAGGGATTTGAGCTTATGGAAGAGTTGCATTTCGCACCTGTTGGAACATTGGCCGAAAAGACATGGTGCAGAGAGGCCAATGGAGGAGGGGTGGGGGGTGGAGGAGGGGATGGAGGAGGAAGAAGGTCGGAGGGAAGTTGGGTGGATGAAGTTCAGATCGGGAATGACGGGAGGTGAACCTTCGAACTTCAGGTTCAGAAGGGAAGGAAGTTGCCAAGCGGGTTTTTTTCGCTCTCCCGTCGCAGCGGCGGCTCGGCCACTCCTCCGTCATCGCCCGTTGATTTCCTTTCCCTTTCCTTTTCCTTTGCCTTTTCCTTTGTAGCCTCTCTTCTTCTTTCTCCGCTTCCCCTCCCCCTCCTCTTTCTCGGGCTCTTCCTTTCTCCACATACACCTCTCTCTCTCTCTCTCTCTCTCTCTCTCTCTCTCTCTCTCTCTCTCTCTCTCTCTCTCTCTCTCCCCCTCTCCCTCTCCCTCTCACCCCTCTCCTCTCCTCTTTTCTACCTCTATTACCGTCCTCTACCCCTGTCTCATTTTGATCATCATCATATTACCTGCTCGTTCTCCATGGTATAAGCCGATCCTGATGTCAGAACACCATCTACAAGCCACCCACTCGCCCTAATCCCCGCTTATCCCATCATGGGGTCGCCTCACATACTCATGCCAATGCGGCGGCGTCCATGGACTTGTCGCACGTGTTTGTCCCAGGCCCGACGCTCACTGAAGACTGCTGCCGCCCACCGTCCCGATAGAGACTACACACCCACCAAGAATCACCAGAAGAAAATCGAGGATGAGACTCTCCGACGCATGTTCGATTCGCAGCCCTTTTGGCGGGAGTTCTCTCGGAGCAGTGCTGCCCAGTTGAAACCCACCGGGCTGGTTCAAAACCAATACCTTACCAGCCCAGATGGCTTCCGCGTCTTCGCTACCTCCACCCTGCAGAAATGCCAGGCGATCGTCACCAAAGTGCTCGCCGCCTCGACCTTGAAGGAATACCGGACCATGGCCCGTGATCTCGACCGACTCAGCGACCTGCTGTGTCGGGTGATCGACTTGTCGGACTTTATCCGGGTTATTCACCCGGATCCGCAGGTGCAGGAGGCGGCCACGCAGGCATATGCGCTCATGTTTGAATACATGAACGTTCTAAACACGACCACGGGCTTGAATGATCAGCTGAAGAAGGCAGCTGCAAACCCGTCGGTCACGGCACATTGGTCGGAGGAGGAGAAGATTGTGGCGCAGATCCTTATCAAGGATTTCTCTAACTCAGCCATTCATATGCCTCCGAACGAGCGACAGCGGTTCGTCAACCTATCGACAGAGGTCAGCCAGCTAGGGTCAGCTTTTGTCAATGGCGCCGAACCGGCCCAGGCTCAAGTGTATGCCGAGGCCAACAACCTGCGCGGCTTAGACCCCATGCTGGTGCACAAGATGAAGCGGTGGGGGACTCGCACCATAGCCGTGCCGACTATGGGTCTCATCCCGCGATTGGCGCTGCGATCGGTCCACATGGAGGACTTCCGCCGACAGATCTACCTGGCTACGCGGACGTCGAGTTCGAATCAGATCCAGGTTTTGGAGAAGCTGCTCACGAAACGGGCGGAGCTCGCGCAGCTGTCCGGCTTCGAGAGCTTCGCGCATATGACGCTCCATGACAAGATGGCCAAGAGTCCGGAAGCCGTGGCCAAGTTTCTGACGGCCCTTGTCGGCAGCAACCGTGAACTCGTCAAGGAGGAGCTCGCGCAGCTGCAACGCATGAAGGGCGCCAGTCCACTACAACCGTGGGATCACGCGTATTATGTGCACGGACGGGTTCAGCAGTATTCAATGGCGCGCCGGTCGCGGGAGCTGAACGCAGTACCCGAATTCTTCTCGCTGGGCACGGTGATGCAAGGCCTGTCTCGCCTGTTTGAGCGACTGTATGGAGTGCGGTTGGTGCCTCGGGAGACGGCTCCCGGTGAGACGTGGATGTCGGACGTCCGCCGCTTGGACGTGGTCGACGAGTCCGGCCGACACCTTGCGGTCATTTACTGCGATCTATTTTCGCGGCCTAACAAGCATCCGAACCCGGCCCACTTCACCTTGCGGTGTGCGCGGGAGATCTCCGCCGAAGAGGTGGCCGAGTGCGCGGCAGTGCTGGACTCGTCGGCGCATCCCAACGACGGCATGGCGACGGCGATTGACTCGAAGAGCAAGACGCTCCGCCAGCTCCCCACAATCGCTCTAGTGTGCGACTTTCCCGAGCCCCCCGCGACGGGAGCGGGACGCCCGGCTCTGCTGACTGAGCACAGTGTGCGCACGCTGTTCCACGAAATGGGTCATGCGTTGCACTCCATTCTCGGACAGACGCGATTGCAGTCCATCTCGGGAACGCGCTGCGCGACCGACTTTGCCGAGCTGCCCTCGGTGCTGATGGAGCATTTTGCCATGGCACCGGAGGTACTGTCGCTGTACGCCCGCCACTGGGAGACGGACACCCCGCTCTCGGAGAGCATGATGCGGAGCATGGCCAAAGACCGGACCGCGCACGCCTCCGTCTATGGTGCTGTCGAGAACGAGGCCCAAATCCTCATGGCGCTCGTGGACCAGGCTTACCACACGCTGCCGGCGAATCGGCCGATTGACAGCACGGCACTCTACCATCAAGTGGCGACGACGCATTCCAGCCTGCCCGATCCCACGGACACGCAGCCGCTTACTTCGTGGCAGGGATTCTTCGGCCACTTGTATGGCTACGGGGCCACCTACTACAGCTACATCTTCGATCGGGCGATCGCCAATAAGATCTGGGAGGACGTGTTCCGCGGGGGCCAGGCGGCGGTGGAGCGAGACGCCGGCGAGCGGTACAAGAAGGAAGTGCTCCGCTGGGGTGGTGGACGCAATGGGTGGGAGTGCGTGGCTGGAGTCTTGGGCAGCCAGAACGCGGCCAACGCGGATGGGCGGTTGGTGGAGGGCGGCGACGAGGCGATGCGCGAAGTCGGCCGATGGGGCCTGGGGCGCGATGGAGTTTCTGGGTGAAGTATGTATATATATCAGGTCATCTGTATACTACGCTAGACGGACATGCATAGAGCTGGTGCTAAGGTTGAAGTCTCACAGGGCTCCTTTTTTTTTTCTTGTTTGTTTCCACCCCGGCCAGGCGTAACGGTAGCACGGCAGCACGGCATTCAACGCCACGAGGACGTTTGAACGGTCTGGGTCAGCACGGATGCTACTGTAGATGAGGAGGTCTGCATGGATGGTAGCTTGAGGAGGGAAGAAGATTGGGGTAAGGTAAGGAGGGTGAGTTTAATGAGATTCCTGGGAATGAGGGAGAGGGAGAGGGAGAGGGAGAGGGAGAGTTGAAGCTAGGGCTGCATGTCTCAGCATCAGCTGTAGACTAGCTGGAGACTACCAGTACTGCCATGCATGTACTTTTGGCTCTTATCATTCCTCCTCCTCCTCCTCCTCTCTAACTCTTACTTAGTACTATATAACCCGACCCAACCCGTCATCCCATCCCATCAGTGAAAAGAATGTCCCGTCCCCCTTCTTCATGTATAGTACCGCACGATATCTATTCTACTATAAATTAATGCCTCTCTCTCCGACATGCCTCCCCTCAACCCGACCCTCACAACAACCTCAACTTCAACCTCATCCACCCTCCCCCCTCCCTCCTCCATCACCCTGAACCACAACCACAACCACAACCACCCCTCCACCTCCCATCCCGATAAGCACCTGACCCCAAAGAGGAATCCCACTCTCCTCCGCCGCAAATCCACCATCCACCACCTCCGCCACTGGCTCTCGCAACACCTTCCCAACCCTTCTTCTCCATCCCCATCCCATCCCCCGAAACTCCTCTCCCGCTCCAAGTCTCTAAGAAAACCAACCTACCATCGCTCCCCACCGCCTCCTCTCCAGCCCCTGAACCGTCCCCAAAACGCCCGAGACCTACAGCACAGCAAACCTGGGACCGACACCGACACCTTCTCCACAACCATCTCCACCAGCAGCTCAAGGTCGTCCTCCCCGACCCCGTCCACGAAACACCTGAATACAGAGTATGAAGCGTACTGCCGAGCGTTTTCGTCGGGGTTGACGGCCGAGAGTTACGCCTACGCTAATGGATCTGCCCCGGTGAGGTATGGAGACAATCGAGGGGATCAGGATCAGGATCAGCATTACCTCGATGCAGCAGCACGCGCAGCAAAAGCAAATCCAGGCCCAGAGCCCAACACCACCACAGCCACCACGGAGAAACAAACCCACCTCCGCGCGCGAACATGGTCACAGGGCAGAAACGCGGACGCAGACACGAACACGGAGACTGCGTACGAAAACGCAAACACAAACGCAGATGCAAACGCAGCCCAGATGCCAATCCCTGCTTACAGCAACAGCAACAACCCCAGCACCAGCTACCACCAACCAAACGGGGAAGGTGCAGCAGCAGCAGCAGCAGCAGCAGCAGCAGTGCACCCCACCCGCTCCACCACACCAAGAACCAGAACCAGAACCAGAAGAAAACGACCATGGCGAATCGACGAGATCCGTCGACCAGAGGATGTGCGGATGTTGTCGGGCGGTCACCAGTACCATCACCATCACTACCACCACCAAGACCAAGACAAAGACCAAGACCACCGGGCTCGTCACCCGCAGGATCGACACGATCGACAGGACTATAGGGATAGGGATAGCGATGCTGAGCCCGAGGGAGAAACCGAGGGAGTAGATCCTCCCCACGATACCACCACCACCGCCACCGTCACTGCCACTACTACAACCACCAACATAACCCCGAAGAGCCATACCCACACCGGTATCCACATCAAGAAGGCCGAAGAAAGCAGAGATAGAGAAAAGCCCTACAACCACAACAACAGCCACCACAACCCAGATACCAACCACGATACCAATACCCTCAGTGCAAACCCTCACCCTCATACCACCACCACCAATACCACCGCTACTAATACAAACGTCACTAACGAAACCACCACCACAAAACCACCCCCAGAAGAACCCCCAGAGCCAGCAGCACCCATCTTTCCCCCCACAACAATCCACCCAACCACCCAAACCCAAGAAATCCTGCACTGGCTACGGCACGGCTCCTCCCTCGACTCCCTCGACAGACAAGCACAAGGCTTCGAGCAGCATCGGTACCTCCACGGAGGAGACGAGACGGACACGGCCACCGACGCAGACACCGACGCGGACACCGACGCAGACACACACACACATGCAGAGACACATGCTGCCGCTGCCGCTGCCGCTGCCCACTGGCACCTCCAGCCACCCCGCCTCTCCCCGCCGCTCCGCGTCCTCACCCCGGCACGATATGAACAGCTCCGCAAACAAACTACACAAAAACAACCACCCCGAAAATATTGGTGGGGGGCGGTGCAGAGCTATTGGGCGCGAATGCGGCCACGAAGCGAGGCGGCCAGACGGGAGGCGAAGAGGGAAAAGCAGGAGGCCGACTGGTAAGAGATAGGAAAAAACCTACGGTGCAATTTAGGCCTTACAATCTCCGCCGTTGTGTATCACCCGCCACGGCAAACAAGAAAAAAACAAAAAAAAGTTTTAATAATCCAGTCGGGAATGAGATCGCCGGGTGTGGATGGCTTTTTTGCCTGCTGCTTTTTCCTGTGCAACCACACTTACACGTCCAATGGGACCCCCTGGAGAGGGGCATTGTAGAACACGGAGAGTCACAAGAAAGAAAGCCGAGAACAGGGGTATCCTGAGTATTCTATTACATACAGCCTAGGCCAATACAACAATAATGAAAATTCCTCTTCGGGACATCATACGACAAAGGAAATAGGGTCATCCTCCCCCGAGCCCAAAGTCTTCTCTCCCCGTTCACGAGGAACCTTCCTTAATCCCTTGCTCGTCCGAACTGCTGCTTGAGCCGTTCGCCTTCTCGGGTTGCGGTGTCGTCGACTGGCTCGGAGGGTTGGGCGTCGCCCGACGAGACAACTCGGCCAATTCGCCAAGGATTCTGAGACAAGTCTGGTCAGCAGGTGCATCGGCCAAGTATGGGAAGAAACTCTTACCGTCGGTGCTCGTCATACCAATCATCATTAGTGGTACGGATGTGTTTAAGCTGCTCTTGGATGCTGGCCATCTATACATGCCAAAAAAACCAATCAGTCACTCCATGTCGGTACATACATTGGGAACGGGCGTAGTCATGTGAAAGGGTGGAAATGGGGCAGTCCCGCAGGAGGAGGTGATGACGATAAACGGGGAGATCCCACCGTTCCCTGAATAGATGAACCAAGGTCCTCACCTTCGACTGCGGTGGAACCACCGTCTTCTCTGGCAAGGGTCTCTCCAGCCCACCGGCTGCCGTCCAGGCCAACCGACGAGCCCTTGGCACTGTCCCTCTCGGCCTTCAGCGCCGCCACTTCCGCCTCCAATTCCCGCGTGCGCTTGCGGCTGGCCGAGATCATCGAGTCGACTTCTCCCAGCTGGTTGAGGAGCGACATGTTCTTGTCGATCTGGCTGTTCAGGTCTCGTTCACCTTGAAGGACGCGCTCTTCCATGCTCCGGTTCTGCGAGCGGAACTGCTCGAGCTCGCCCGTCAGAGTCTCGTGCTGGCTCTTGAGTTGCGACAGTTCGTAGTTGGATGCGGCGAGCTGTTGCAGGACCGCCTCCAACTCCGTCCTTGCGCTCTGCGAAGCAACCAAGGTCTTCTCGAGCTCTTCGGCCCGCGCCGACACGGCTTGGTGCTTCTCTTCCAACTCGTGTTTCTCGGCCTCGACCTTGGAAAGATCGGCGCTGTGCTTGCCAGCGAGCTCACCACTCACCGCAGCAGACCGCTCAGCTTCCGTCAGTTGGTTCTGAAGGTCGGCAATGGTCAGCTTCAGGCTCTCCAGAAGAGAGGCGTCTTGGGCAGCAGCTTGAGCCTCCACGAGCTGAGCGTGAACTTCCGCCAGGGTCGCGTCGTGCGCATTCTGTAGCTCTTCAATTTTAGCCCGGTTCGTGGACTCGAGGTCAGCACGGAGGTTGGAAAGCTTCTCCTCCTGGATCGTCAGGAGCTGCTCAATCGCTTTGCTATGCTCTGCATCCGATTCAGCAGCCTTGGAGGCCTGGCTGGCCTGCAGCTCGGCCTGGAGTTGTTTGTGGGTTTCCTCGTGCTGCTTCTGGAGCTCCGCGATTTCCTGGGCGCGAACCTCAGCCTGGGAGGTGATCTCGTTGGCATGGCGCTGAAGGGCCGTGTTGAGCTCGGCCTGGAGGGCTTCCATCTGCTGGGCGTGTCTGAGTTCCAGGTCACGCAGAAGAGCCACGGATTCCTCATATTTGGCCTGAAGCTCACCGAGTGCCTGCTCCTGGTTTCCAGAAACGTCCGTCCGAGCCTTTTCAAGTTCGACAGCATGATCAGCTCGGATCGATTCGAGGATCTGCGCGTGTTGTTCGGCAACAGCAGCGGCCTCTTTGGCCTTGTCTTCCAGCTCCTTGCCGGCAGCGATAGCAGCTTCCTCCAAAGACTTCAATTGGCTCTGCTGCTGGGCATCCTTAGCCTTGGTCTTGTCTTCGAAAGCGTCCAGGCTCTGCTGAAGGGCCTCAGCCTGTCCCTGCTTGGTTTGAATCGCATCCTGGAGGGACTTGATCTCACCCTGGCCGGTGGATAGCTGCGATTCGAGGGCACCGACCTTCTCCTTGAGAGACTCGATTTCCTGGATGGCTAGGTCCTGAGCCGAGTTCGCACCCTCATCCAAAGCCTGTCGGGCCTCAGTGAGATTCTGCTCCGTGGCCTCCAACCGTTGCCGGAGGGCATTCAACTCAGCCTGATGCGCAGCATCGAGTTCGGCGAGCAATTCCTCGCGGTCCTCCAGCGCCGCTGCAGTGGAGGCTTCGTAGGCGGCTTCAGAAGCCTGAAGTTTGTCCCGGAGCTCCTGAAGTTCTTGAGAGTGGGTGGTGCCTGCGGACTCGACCGCTTCCTTAGCAGCAGCAAGCTCTTGTGCATGGGCAGCAGCAGCAGAAGCGAGCGCTTCCTCGTGCTTCGCCTTCAGTTCAGCGATGGTGGCAGCATGAGAGGAGATGGTCTCCTCTTGTTCAGATTGAAGTTTAGCGACTGCAGCCTCGTGAACGGCTTCGAGCTCCTTGGCTTTCTCACCCATGTCGGTCTCCGTGGTGGTGCGCGCCTCAGAAAGCTCGGCCTGCACCCTCTCGAGAGCTTCTTGATGCTCGAGTTGGAGCTTGGCGACTGTGGCCTCGTGAGCAGCAGTGAGCTCTTTCGTTCTCTCGCTCAAGCTAGTCTCGGTGTCGTTGCGCGCCTGCTGAAGCTCAGCCTGGACCTTATCAAGGGTCTCTTGATGCTCAGACTGAAGCCTGGCAATCGCAGTCTCGTGTGCGACCTCGAGCTCCTTAACCTTTTCTCCCAGACCGGACTCAGTGTCATTGCGCGCTTGATCAAGCTCAGCCTGTACCTTCAAAAGAGTTTCTTGGTGTTCGGATTGGAGCTTGGAGATCGTAGCCTCGTGGGCAGCCTCAAGCTCCTTGGACTTTTCGCCCAAGCCGGCCTCGGCTTCCTCGCGTGCCTTCTGGAGCTCGGCCCGCACCTCTTTGAGAGTTTCTTCATGCTCGAGCTGGAGCTGGTTGATGACGGCCTGGTGTTGAGCTTCAAGCTCTTTGGCCTTCTCCCCCAAGCCAATCTCGGTAGCGTCGCGTGCCTGCTGCAGCTCAACCTGCGTCTTCTCCAGAATCTCCTGATGCTCAGACTGAAGTTTGGCAGTTGCGGTCTCGTGGGCAGCTTCGAGCTCCTTGATCTTCTCGGCTAGTGCAATATCCACAGACTCACGGGCTTGTTCAAGTTCACCCTGAGCTTTCGTGAGGGCTTCCTTCAGGTCGGCGATTTCTTGATCCTTCTCAGCAAGACGGGCAACCGTCTCCTCACCACTTTGGTCAGTGACAGATCCAGCTTCGGCCAGTTTGGTTTCGAGCGAGGCAACCTTGTCCTCCAGGGCAGCAATGGTTTGCTTGGCAGCCTCCTCAGCCGCTCGAGCCTCTTGTTGCTTGGCATGGTTCAGGCGATCCATCTCCATGTGCAAGGTTTCCACCACTTGGTCACGACCGTTCAATTCTCGCTGAAGATCGTCAAGTTTGGTAGCCTTGGCTTCCAAGGCTTGGATGACCTCCGCGTATTGGCTCTTCTGCAACTCCAGCTCGGCCTTCAAGGTATCGAGTTGCTCGGCGTATCCAGCAGCCGCAGCCTTTTGCAATTCCAGCTCCTTCTCAATCGCTTCCAATTGAGCCTGATGAGTCTGCTTCAGTTCTTCCAAGGCACCAGCGGTCTCATCGTCTCCGGCGGCGGCAGCTTGCTGGGCCGCCGCCTCTAGATCCTTCAGAGACTTTTCCTCGAGCTCCTTGTGCTTGATCTCTGCTTCTTCGAGCTGGACCCGCAGGGCCTGTAGCTGCTCCTCATGCGTGGCTGTCAACTTCTCGATCTCAGCCGTATGTTGCTCCCGCAGCGCTCGGGTGGCCTCGTCAAGATCCTGGGTCGCAGTCTCATTCGGAGCCAAGGACAATTCGGTCAATTTGATGTTGACCGTGTCCAGATCTGCCTTCAGCTTAGACACCGTGGCTTCACTCTCTGACAGCTGGTTTTGCAGGGATTGGATTTTCTCCACATCCTCTCCGGCGCTCTTGGGAGCGGTGCTGAGACGCTTGGTCACGGTGGATGTGGCGGGCTTAGAGACCAAGGAAGAGGGACGGGTAGTTGGGCGTGCCGCGGTGGATGAGGAGGTGGTCGGGCGAGAGGTCGACGTAGCGGTAGGCGGCCTCGCGAGAGGCTTCACGGTGGACGCTGTACTGGGACGAGAGGTGGAAGTTCTCTTCTCGACCGTGGTAGAGCCCGCAATGCTGGAGCGTCGATCCAAGGTGTTGGAAGTGGTGGACTTGACCGGGGCCCTAGTGGCGGGGGTCCCTGCCAGCGACATGCGCTTGGCTGCACTAGAGATGCCTCGCTTCTCGTCTCCGGAACTAGCCACCGACCGGGACTTCTCGTCTGCGGAACTGACGGATGCGCGAGACCGGTGCAGGCTTGTGGTGGTGGAAGTGCCGAGGGGCTTGCGCACAGTAGTTGTACTGGTCGGCCGGGTGGGTGGCTTATTCAGGGTGGTACCATTGGTCGTGGCGGTGCGCGAGGTCGAAGTTGTAGTCTTGGGAGGTCCCGAGACCGAGCTGGGCCGTTTCGTAGCGCTAGTCGTCCCCGAGAGCGGACGTCTAGTGGATGTAGTGCTTGTTGGGCTCTTCTTGACCGGCGATGCCTTGACATTTTCCTTGTCCCTGGAGGCCTCGGGGCTTGTCAGGGGTCCTTCGCTCCCGGAGAGGATGGTTGACTCGACGGGAGTCGCGGGGGGTGCGATGTCGGCCTCAAGCTCAGCGGGAGCGACAGGGGCGACGGGATCCTCAGTGGAAGCCATGATGCGGTGTGGGAGGGAGGTCGCGAGTCGTTGGTCAAAAGGGGGTGGGCACCACGAGCTTCTTAAAAGGGGAGGGAGAGAGAAAGTTCTCAAGTGGGGATTCTAGCGAATTGACAGTGTCCACGTTAGCTCGGACAGCGAAGACAAAATAAATTGAGGGGGGGGAAAATAGAGTAAACAATGCTAAAAGGGACAATGCAGATGATACAGCTCCAGCTGCCAAAAGTGGAAAGAATAGCCAAAGTCGCCAGACAGCACCAGGTCACCAAGGAAAATAAAGGCAAGAACGCAAACCAATTGAGGTTGAATGTTTTCATTTCCCTCAATCCGGCGGAGGGAGCAGCGACGGGTAGCCGAGGCGGATCTCCTTTTTTTTTTTTTAGTCCTCCAAACTCCGGGGGAAGGACCCAGGCGGAGAACAGGCGAGACAAGCGCAATTTGCGCAACCAACCTAAGCGGGCTTCCCTCAATGGCAAGGAGCTTTGCTCCGACAATTGACCAGAAAGAAATGATATGATAATGGAGGCGAAGGGAAAGGGAATGGTCGCAGGAGTTTGTGCTTCTGCCCCCGGGCAAGCAGATCCAGAGGGGAGAATGTATGAGAAGTTGGTACTGTACTTACCGAGAACTGGAAGTGGTGCGAAGGTAGTTATCAACCATAAAGAGTACCCAAAGGTGGAACGAAGAGGCGGCTGAAAAGAAAACAAAGAAGAAGAAATAAATTATAGTATTACAAAAGTAAGTACAAGAGAAAAATAGACGGAGAGAGATGAAGGTGGAGTGATGAGAGGATTGTCAAAATGGAAGAGAGGGATAGGGAGAGGAAAAGAGAAAAGAGAGGGAGGGAGGAAGAAAAAGAGAAGTAGAAGAATAGGAGAGGAGAGGAGAGGAGGAGGAGGAGGAGGAGGAGGAGGGGAAGGAAGGAAGCTCAGCTGTCTACCACACCACCACCTGTAGGTACTGCCAGTAGTTACAGTCAGTAACTTAAGTTACTCAGTACATTTGGAAAGCTCCCCTCCTCAGCTTTCCCCTCCAGCTCCCCCCCTCAGCTCCCCCTCCCCCTTC
>WOUI01000290.1:0-44481 GCA_012184565.1 Aspergillus floridensis | reverse complement strand
GGGGGGGGGGGGGGGGGGGGGGGGGGGGGGTGGTGGAAGTGGAATATGCGCGAGATATTTGGAGAATAGCAATTCTTAGCAGATTGAAGAATGAAAGGGAAGGAGGACAAGCATGAATCCAAACCTGTTGATAGGGAGTCTGCGCGTCCTGTCAGGTAGTATGGTATGGTTTTGACGCGTGATCAAGACGCGTCTCTTCCAGCGGAGAACATATTCATAACCCTGATCCAGCGCTCCAGTATTGTCACAAATGACGATACACATTGAATTTGGCTCTCAAAACATGTACGGATTTGACATTAGTGATTGGTCTCCTTGCTCCATTGCCGCCAGAAGGGAGCAAACTCTCCTCCAATCACTCGCTGTGCAATCGGCAGATCATAACGGGGTGGGCCACCCGCTTCCCCTTCAATCGATTAGATCATTAGAGTAATACCATACCACTGCCAGTGAACTTGAATTGAGGTTTTAAGCTATATTTACGGAGTACGGAGTACTCATGTTACCTATTACATACCTACTAGCACTGTGCTGCATCTTCGTACTACTCTATACTATGCTCCCCCGCAAGGACCGGTCCTTACTCAAATTGTATACGTACCACATTTCTTGCTACATAGCTACTGTACATGATAAGTACCAAACGCCCAGATCTTAAAGTGGGGATGCATTTATTACATACAGTACTGTAAATCTTTACAGTAGACAGTAACTACTAGTAGACCCCCGCGAACAATGTGCCCCATCATGAGGCATGTACGGATACATTGATTAGCTTTGGCTCGGATGTGAAATTTGGTCAGTACCTGCATGACTGCGTAAGGATGTTTTGTGTCGTACGTACAGTCTGCGGTACTCATGCATGAGTATGGTTGTGTTATAGATCTAACCCAGCGGCGTCCCATCCCTTCTTTACTTATGGTTATACGACTCCAGTCGAGCTCGGTTTTAAGGTATATATATATGTATGGACCTGTGTGTGCGAGTGGGGACCTACTACGGAGTCCTATGAAAACACCCTGTGCTTCCACTTCCGCACTTGGGCTGATCTATTGTACTGCATTTGTGGGAGTATTTCTTGCACCTAAGTCCTTGGGTGCAAGGTCGATGCATCTGTAAGGGCGCATTATTGAGGAACCAGACTTGTTCATTTATTGATTTTGCAGTTCGGGATCTTCATCAACCAGAGGCCAGCCGTCTCTGGGTCCATTTAGTGAGACGTACATATATACTACTGTATGTAATGAGTCGCTTATGCCGTTGGCTATGGCTTCTTAATTCATTCGCACTGAGTTATTTCGATGACCTTCCACCCGTGCGTACGTTTTATAGGCAATGGAGCACTTATCTCGCTCTACAGCAGATTACCTGCAAACCTCTGGCGCATCTTTCAAGCTTCAGTCTATGTAATAGTAGACAAGAAAACAAACATGATTGTTCTATCTCGTAATCATCTTAAAGTTCTGTCGGTCCTGTTTTGACAAGATGGAGCAGAAACATGACCATCCGAAAAGACTCTTGTAATACATAGCGCCGACACATGCACACCACAAAGGCAAGGAACACAGGACTAGTATGAGAGGGGGCGGGGGAAAGCATCATGAATTGAGGGATCGCAGAGGAAAAATGCAACCAAGATGACTAAGGTGACCGATAACATTCGCACGCAACCAGCAACAACAAGCAAGCCAGGGCCCATATAACAGCCATGACTTGGGAGTAGGATCAGCGTGGACCAGAATCGAGTTTTTCACGAACCGGAATTTGCAAAGGATATCTTATACTGCCAGAGACCAGAATGCACTTTACAAAAAGTACAAATGAAGCAAGTGAAGAAATACATACGTCAAAGCATTGGTCTAGTCTAAAAAGGTGAACATGCTGGTGTGAATTATGTTTAAAGCGCGATCGGCGTCTCTCTCCTCAATGACGCAAGAAATATTGATCTCGCTTGCACCTTGAGACACAGTGTTGATTAGCTATTGGACAGTAGCAAAGTGTCTAAGGATACTTACCTTGAGAAATCATCTCGATATTAACATTGTTTTCGCCCAGAGTCGAAAACATCCGTCCCGCAACTCCAATCATGTTTTTCATTTGTTTTCCCACAAGACTGAGAATTGCCATCTCTGGTATGATATCGACGGTTCCATACTTCTGAAGGTCCTGGATAGCTCCCTTCAGGTCATCGTCTATGATCTGATATTCGTCTCTCCCGGTCCCATTCAGCAAGGGCATTTCGGAATGAAGGGCCATTGAAACATGCACCTCGCTCGTCGAAATCAAATCGATAGAAAGCCTCCATCGATCGAGCACAGAGAATATTCCTGCGAAGAAACCATGAGAGAGTGATCGTTTGTTCGAATGTACATTAATGACGAGAATCTTGTGTTTGATTGTCACGGCCGTGGGGCGCTTCGGCCGCTGCATAAGACTGGGACTCCGCGTACGAAATAATCTTGGATCATGGCCGGGGGTCGTCTTCTCCAGCTCGCTGGAAGAGTCGGGAAATATAACAGTACCGTCTCCCCGCGGGTTCATGACGTTCTTTATGCGAATAGGGATTTTGGCACGGATGACTTGCTCCATGGTAAAAGGGTGAATCACTTCCGAGCCATAGAATGTTAATTCGGCTGCCTCTGCCGGTGTGATGGCAGAAAGCAGGCGTGCAGTTGGCACCTTCCGTGGGTCGGCTGTGAAGATGCCATCAACTTCTTTCCAGACCTGCAATTCCTTCGCGTTCATGCCCACAGCAACAAGAGCAGCACAGAGATCAGTGTAGCCCCGTCCAATCTGATCAAGAAGACCGCCAGGTACAGTCCCAAAGAATCCGGTAACGACAGGGACCCTATCTTCACAACTTTCGATCTTTCTTCCAAGAGCAGCAGCTAGGTTATTATAGAATTCTTGGTCAAGGCCATGACTCGAAATGGGGAAATCGATAATCTCGGCCAGGTCCACATATTGCGACTTGACGCCCCTATCTTCGAGAAAAGCAGCCATAAGTCTGCAACTTAACTTCTCCCCGGTACTGATCACCTTGTCGATGCACCTTGCGCTAATCTCGCCAAGTGTTTGCGCAGCCTCCAACACCTTGAGTACTCGGTCGCATTCCGCATTGATCTCAGACACCAGCCGTAACTTGAGTGTATTTGACTGGATTTGATCTCCGACTACCTGAATATGTTCCAACCGAACGGCCTCTACAAGAGAGGCATATTGCTGAGATAGAGCGTCTTCCGCATCCCGCGCTGCTCGGAGTAACCTGACAATGATGTAGTTGATTAGACTCTGGCTCGGTGAGACTCGATTAACTGCCCCCTGGGCACAACGATGGGAGACTTTGGGTAATTGCGGTTGCCATTGCTGCTCAGGAAGGAATATGACTCACCGGTTGGTGGTACCGGCAGCTTTGGTCGAGCTGCTTCGCGCTGAGCAAACTACAGCAACACGATGCTCGGAAAGACTTGGACTGGATACAAGATGTTAATTAATCTCTGTGGCGGGCTCTGTCCTGGGCAGGAGGAGATTAAGGCCTCTTACAGAACGACCTGGTCGATAATATTCAAGGCGAACTTGCCGACGCTCGTACCGCCAAACTTCTGCACGACCCAATTGCTGCCAGAGGAGCCCTGGAGGCCGATATCGACCATGGGAGAGGACTCTTGCTCGACGACTAGCGGTTCATTCATACTGAGAACTAGGAGAACAGGTTTGGGGTCTTTGCAATCAAGAAGTCAGTAACATGCCCTTGCGATCGGCTCCGGTTGCGGGACAGCCATTTTTATGTGCAACTGGCGGGGTCTGCGAAAGCGGAGCAGAGCACTGACAAAGGTGAGCGAATCATTCTTTACCTTTTGCTGTTCCGCCTTCCATTGGGAGGGAAAAAGTCTGATTGCTTAGTACATTTATTAGTCATGGCATTTGAGCTTAGTTCACTATAACTAGTTAACTTACTCCGGAGTACTCAGTTAACTAAGTTATAAGTCAACCAACTTTACTATGAGTAAGTCACTCAACCTCTACTACTGCTAGGTAGACAATCAACCATGTATGAAGAGAGAGCCAACTGATTCAGTCATCTGCTTCACTTAAATCCAGTGCTACAAGTATATTCTGTCAGTTCTCTATACGTACATAGGTCTTTCTAAGCCTCGAATTCACTATCGTCTCAAACAATAGCTCACGGTCACTCACTGGCTCTGACCGTGTCTCGAGATCCCTCTTTGATGCACTAGCATCAATCAAACAGTATATGCATCCAGAAGCTTTGTTTACTTTTTGGACCCATCAGGCTAGTCATCTAATCAAGTTACTCGCCTTTAGGTCAGAAGTACGGAGTACTGTGTACCAGTATATCTCAGACCCACCTAAATTTGCGGGTGATGTCACGTGGAATCGTAATCGAATGTGAATCTCGAAGACTCAGGTTAGAAAATCTTGGTTGCCAATGAAAATTTTCCATATCCGCCACGCCTCTCTAGGTAGTCGTCCCTCACCAGTCTCATAATCTTGCGCATGGGGACGCCGGACGCCGGGCACTGGGCTTCAAGCTTGTCGAGATTCCGTAGTTAATTCATATTTATCAGTGTCCGCTCGGGGCCCCACAGACAGCAATTATAACTTTAGTCAATAACGCGTAACATTACTCTTCAGTTCTCGTTCGCTAGGAGATTGCCCTTGGTCTAATTTTGATTCTCTTTGTTAAAAGCAAAACGCTTCTTCAGTGTTATTCCATGAATATCGACTCTCTATGGATCACCCAACTGATGGCGATCCGACATGCCCCTTTTGTCCCTTCTCTAATGCCGACAGTAATTTTATTATGGAACATGTGGGATCTTGCCAACCCGATAATGACATACGAGCCAGTAATAGAGCGAGCCATCAGTATGCAGACCAAACTCTCATGATGCAACATCGGCAGCAATTCTCGTTGCCGGGCTTTCAAGACGGCCAACCCGATGGGTACATCGAGTGCCCTTGCGGCTGTGGTGAGACGGTTATGGAAGCGGAGTTGCCGTCTCACCTTGACCTACACGCTGCGGAAGAAATCGCCCTAGAGGAGGTCTCGGCTCGCCCGCCAAATGAACTGTCAGAGCCTGCTAAAACTACTCCCAAGCAATGCATTGGCACTTCATCGCTCCCAAAGCTTTCTCTCAGAGGATCCGAATCACTTACAATGCCAACAGCTGGACCGGGGAACTGTGTTCTTACTGAAGGCATCAAACGACTTGGGGTATTGAACCTATCAGCTCTCTACTTCTATTATACTTAGAGACAGCTCATCTGTCTCACGGGCGATGCATCTCGCTGACCATTCTATAGCGGTCAGAATTAGGGCCTCATGCGAATGAAAAGCAAATGCCCGCGTGGTTGCGAAGACTGCTTGAAAAAGGTCCCAAGTCGATTTTGACAAACACCCTTTCTTCTAACAGTGCACTTCGAAAGGCGGAAACCTTTGAGAACGAGTTGACGGACGTGATCTCTGTGCTTGCCCGGTTATGTGATCGTGATAAATCTGTCCAGCGTGCCTTCTTCTGTAGCTCCATGGTGCACCAAATCTCAAAAATTCCTAGGGAAGGCGGCTTCTGTGGCTACAGGAATATCCAGATGCTAATCACTTATATCAAAAACGCTCGATTACTAGGGTATGAGTGCTTCGCTGGGGAATTGCCTACAATCCTTCAGCTCCAGGATATGATTGAGAGTGCATGGGACAAGGGATTCAACAGTGTAGGAAGAATTGAAACTGGTGGCATTCGGGGGACCAGAAAATATATTGGCACACCTGAGGTACTACGTTTCTGCTTCAGCTCCCACATCCGGGAAAAAGAAAGTTCGGTTGATGTTTATTGCATAGGCTCAAGCGCTGTTTTCAAGTCTCGGAATGCTGTAAGTTGTTAGCCCATCTCACCAACGCCTCAGATACGAGAAACTGACTAGTTATAGCTGCGTAGCCAATAGCATTGGACCCACGGAGAGCATGCGAGCCCATGATGCATTGTTCATGAACGTTGCTTCCTATTTCCGGGACTCACGCAACCTGGAGAGGGAAGACAAGGTCATTTCTACCGACCTACCACCCATCTATTTTCAGCACCAGGGTTCGGACAACTCCCACCTTTTATTCTCCGTCCCAAGCGCAAGAGCTGACATGTGAGAGATTCTATATAGGACACTCTATGACAATTGTTGGGTTTGAAATTCGTGATAATGGAAGTGCAAACTTATTGGTTTTCGACCCGATGTTCAGAGCGCCCCCTGCAATAAAGCGACTAAAAGACACTCCAGGGTTGAACCCCGACCCTGTCAGAATTCTCAAAGGATATAGGCGAGGGACAGCATACCTACAAAAATATACCGCATTCGAACTTCTCAAGTAAGTCACAGCATTCTACTATCGGTATAAATGCCAACTAACAGTTTTGCTCTCCTAGACTTCAAGTCACCTGCCAAACTTGAAGGGTCGCCATATACCACGGAGGTCTATTAGAGATGGTCTCGAATCTGAGTAGACTGTTCAATCACAGATCATCAATGGTTTAGCTAGGCACGGTCTCACTTTTTCTGAAGCGTAGCTCCGCCCGTAGAGAATGGGGCAGCAGAGACGGTTGCATCGCCCTAGCAGTGATGCGTTACAACCCTGTCGGTTACTTGAAAATGACTACAGAATATCTCTGAAACCGGATAGTATTCTTGCTTGGATGATTACATTAGTCAAGCTGCCGCAGGTAGTGTAATAGGATGTTCACACGCCAGTGCGAGAACTCTTATACTGCCAAGTACTCCGCACAGAGTATACATACCTGGTAACCAGTTGGTTTGGAACCCCCCGGCTAAAATCGGTTGGTGGGTTGTTCCGATTGTGCCCCGCGACGCAAGGCAAAGTAACCAATTGAACCGCCACCAGAAATTTCGCCTTGCGCGATGACTATCGACCACCGCAGCAGGCTTCAGTGCTAAAACCTGCACAGCGAGGTTTCAGCATGCGAACAACTCCGAACATAGTCATTACAGGGACGCCTGGTGTAGGTAAAACTGTTCACTGTGCACAGCTAGCCGAGGAGACTGGTTTGCGACATCTTTCGATCAATCAGATCGCGAAAGACCGGGGCTGTTACGACACCTACGACCAGGAATTGCAAACCTGGGTTGTTGACGAAGACAAAGTGCGTTTAACATAGGTTCCCGATATCTTGTGTCCTTTTTATGATCTCAAGCCTGTTCAATACTTGGCGGCATACTAAGCAATCTTAATTTCAGCTTCTGGATGCTGTCGAAGAGGAACTGCTGAGAGGTGGCTACTTGATTGATTGGCATGCCTGTGATCTTTTCCCCAAGTCCTGGGTTGATCTCGTGGTGGTTCTACGTTGCCCATCCACGTCCATTCTTTATGACCGTCTAACATCGAGGTACCTCCAAACCTTAGTCTTCAATAACTTGTTTATACAGAAAGCCTAGTTTCTGACTATGATTCGTTTTTTTCACAGGGGCTACAAGCAATCGAAGCTGCAAGAAAACTTGGATGCGGAAATATTCGGTGTTCTTCTCGAGGAAGCCCGCGAATCATTCGACGAAGAGATTGTGGTTGAGTTAAATAGTGAAAAGGATGACGATGTAGAATCCAATTGCGCACGAATCTCTGGCTGGATAGAGTCCTGGAAGAGCAGCCAGGCACTAAATACAGACTGACTACTACTGACATGTTAAATTCGAATTCAATCGCCTCAAACAGGCTCCATCACAGCTGGGAAGAATCAGATCAGGATCTTTCACGGGTTAGCCAGGCTTGCAGTTTGACGAGGGCTTTGTATCTGTGGGAGATTTGATTCTAATCAAGGATTAGCGACCAAAGAAGTAAAAGGAGGGAAGGGAATTCCGTAGGGTACCTTTTCGTCCTTATCCATCTCGGCATACGTTTTGCCTTGGTATTCGAAGATCGGATCCCATCCTAGAAAAAGCATGAATTAATCACAAGTGGATAGATTAAAGACTGTCTGTCCCTGTGTACACCTACCAAAGTTTGCGGGGCCTCTTGGGCGGACAATAGCTCCCTTCACAGCTGGCGTCAGTTGCAGATCCCGATGGCATGTTTTAATCAATCCTACCTCGGTTCTACCCTGAAATAAGATAGGTTCAGACCCAGGGCCTTCAGAGAACGCAAAGGTACAGACGGCCTCTGCTTTTTTCAAATCGAATGAGTCAAGCATTCGGTTCAACCCTTCGTGGCCCAGGGCGTCAAGAAACGATTTGCTTGGTCATACATCAGTATGTCACGCTTAAGCTTTTTCGGGCACTGAAGACATTACATGTATGGACCAGGTAGACCCTTCAGCGCATGAAACTCCAGAGCCGTGTCTTCCGTCAAGACTGGACCTCTAATCTGTTCGATCATGTCAGCAGGAACAACCTTGTTTTAGTATCATTTAACCCTCGGAGATATTAGAAGATCGCTGCTTACCGCTTCTGCAGCACGTCTACATTTGTCCTTGGCAATTTCTTCGATTGTGCCCTGAATTTCGGGCACTTCAATCGCTTGGCTATCGACATGGATTACACTGCCTAGAATAGCCCTCACTTCAGCCAACTTGTTCTTGTTGCCCGTGATGAAGTTCAACTGTTTTAGAGGCGCCATGTTTGTGATGCTCCCAATGAAAAAAAAAGGCTAGTTTGATTGACTGAGACGAGTCTTGGGTGAGATTGGCGACTAGAACATGGAAAGATGGAAGAAATGTAGTGTTGTCAAAACGTTGGTCAGCGCCGACGGTACGTACGGATTCTTTTCTCCACAACCCCACAAGCACTACTGCGCTCCAAACCCCAAGTATGCCCATAAGTCAGCCCGGAAGTCCGAGCGTTCCTTGGTGGGTGAATATTCGCGGTTTGAGCAAATCTGCAAATCAGAATATTGATTGCTCGATCGATAACAATATTGTTGATGCAATGGTAATATATAATGAAGAGAAATTTGGAATGTGGGGGAGAAAGGCAGGGAAAGCACGTGATGATCAGCATTGAGTAGAAATCGACGAAAGATGATGGTGCACTTTTGCTGATTTAATGAGCGGGTAATCAGGGCTGCTAGTCCCTGAAGTTTTCACCAGGTGGCCATTGTGATGCGATAGGTCTATTTCCAATGTACAAGTTATTTGGCAGGGATCGCTCCCTCGCTCGTTTCTGTTATATCCAACCTTTCTTGTTGAGCCATTGCCTGTGCTGATACTATTTCGGCAAGCCGTTTCAGTCGCGGTGTTTGTAGCCCTTTAAAAATGTCAGCGAGGCTTGCGGCGGCCACAGCCTTCGAATCTCACTTACAGGACGGTGTGTATGTCTCCAATGCTGTGATGACACGCGGCTCTGCGATTTCATACGGGCCACTGTCTTCCATGTCAACGGGAGTAAGGAGAAGCACATCACTCTTCTCGGTGACACGAGACGCAACCGCTTTCATGATTTCGCCATTGATAGGCTGTTCGTAGTCAGCAACAAGATATTGATTCAGTAACTTCTGTATCTGATTCGGAGAGAGCCTTGATATATAGTGGTCAGCATCTTGTGAATTCGGCGTAGCAAGGCGAAGACTGGAAATATCTTCTTACATCCAACAGATGTCTTGTATGATCTCTATGTCATTCAGGGTGGCCTTTTTCAATTGTAGGAGCTTGGTTGCTTGCTTTGGATTGGGTTAGTACCCTCTCATATCGAAGAGTGGCCAGACATGCTTACCATTAGATGTTCCAACTGCAGTGTGCCTTCAGGCATATCGTGACTCTTACACCATTCCTCAATGCGAGTAATGTTGTAGTTGATCTGTAGTCCACGTTTCCAGGACAAAAAGTTTCTTCGCATAAGAAGATCATTGAAAGCGGTAACACCCACGAGTCGAAGAAGTTCGGTCACCGTTTGAGTGATGATAGACTCCTCAAGGTAGAAAGCTTTCATCGCTTTGTAGACATTGTTCAGTAGACTGAGGAGGTTATCCATACTATACGCAGGATTGTTGTTGGATGGAAGAAGCTTGCCAAGGAATCGGTTTGTCTCGCTTGTGACAAAACCCGGAAGTGATTGGGATTCGATGATCGCCGGTACGATCATCTTGAAGAGCTTCTTCTTCAGCACTTTCATCCAGGTATGATAGATATTGAACTCTAGGCTCTCTAGGTCGTGTTTGACGATCTCCAACAAGCGGTCATACTCGAAATTATCTGTCTTCTGGGCTTCGTACCAATCTTCGGCCAAAAACACGAACGAGAGCATCTCGTGTACATTGGAGAGCCAGAAAGCCCCAGGATTAACAGCATCGTCGCCGTCATGCTGCATAACCTCCTGCTGTATAGATTGCATGACATTGGCCAGAAAGCGCTCCGATTCTTTCACAAATCCGTTGTTCCACATTTCTGAGGTTACGAGATTGATAAGGTATGCCGGGAAAAGAACCTCCTTCTCTGTAGGAGGCGGTGTAGAACTGGGTAGTGGGATCTTTAAGTTGCGAATCAGGCCCATCGTCACTTCTTCATTGAGTTCATCTTCCTCAGATAGTAGATTCTCAAGCTCTACCTCAACATTATCCAGTCCTGGAGAGAATGTATTGCCGATGAATGGCTGACGTCCCATTGCAGAACTCGGGATGGCCATGGAGACTGGTCTCGGGTTGTAAGCTCCACTGAAACGATCGGTGTCAATCCGTTCAGCACCAGCGCTGCGTCGCTTGGGCTTGGGCTTTTTCGAGGACACCAGATTGATCAAGCCGGTCGCAGGAGGTGGGGTTGGCCCACCGTTCGGTTGATCACCACTCAAGCCATTAATGGGAACGGTTCGTTTTGCAATCTCGAGCTGTTCCTCGAGTTCCACAATTTGTTGACGAAGCGAAGCTTTCTCGTCCTCTGCTTCACTATTCAGCTGCTGTAGTCGCTCCAGCTCTTGGTTTGCAGAACGTATTGACTCTCGTGATATCCTTTCCTCCTCCTGAAGTCTCTTGACTGTTGCCTGCGCATCATTATGATTTTGCTGCAACCGGTTCATTTCGTCTTCCAAAGCGGTCAACCGAGCAGCAGTGATGCCAGCTTGATTGGCCTCGGCCTGTAGCTCTCTAGAACGGTTTTCGAGGACATTGTGACGACTTCTCCAAGATTTCAGTTGAGTCTCATAATTCTCCAATTGTGAGTTCAGAGCCTTGTTCTCACGCTTCAGTGATTCAAGATACTGAGTCAATTCTACCACTTTGTTCTCGAGTTTGTAGGAGATTTGTTTCAGATCTCTTGCATCCTCCCGAAGCTTCTTGTATTGCTTCCTGGCCTGCTTGCCTCTCCAGAGATTTTGAACGATGATAACATTCCGGCGGTACTGCCTCCACGCGCGTAACTGACACCAAGAACGCCAAGATCGTTGTATTACTTTCGCTGCGTTGCCATGTATTGTATCCAGGATGTTTTGTCGGCAGAGGAATCCTTTCGCAACTGACTGGAAAAGTACGAAATTGGCGCGAATTCGAGTGTAGTTCCTCCTTTCCCGGTGCCCTCTCCACACCCGTTGGATGGTTGTAGCTGCTTTGACCTTACGTATCTCAGCCGCATGTTGTCTCGCAAGAAAGCCCCTCGCCAGAGCTTGAGTTGTAAGGATAGAGGCACGAGCCTCAAGATACCTGCGCCGGTAATACTTACATCGCAGGTTCTTCTGGATCATTATTGCGCATTCATTGAGCCTGGATGTGCGGAGGTTTTCAAGAAAAGCAAGCATACCGGCGCGGAAAAAGATTTTTGTCAGGCCTAGCTGATACTTGTCTTGCTTTTTCTGAGTGCCGTCACCAAGAGCCTTCTGTAGAATGGCATGACACATATCTCTAATCTCCGACGTCCATTGCGACGAAGGGCAGAGCATGTAGTATCTTATAGCAAATTCTTCGTAAGTCCAGCGCGTTGGGTATCCTGCTGTACTGATGCGGACAGTTTCGAGAACACCGCAAGCTCTCAATTGACTAAGAACCATTGGACCTTCAAACTTCCAAGGTTCTTTGGCCTCATTCGGTTTTATACAGCGGATGTAGTGAACATCTGTCGAGTTGATCGTGTTCATAAGCTCAATCAATGACGACTTGAAGATACCACCAAGAGTAGGCTTGCGGTTGACAGCAACTCCAATCTTGCGCCCAGGCGCAGCAACAGGCTTGGAAGAGATAGAAGCCGAATCCTTCTCGCGAACAGCGGCAGCGGTATCAAGAATTTCTTTCACAAACTCGTTGGATGAGCTGCGCAGAATTTCCATGTGCTCATCAGGCACAGTATCCCTGTTTTTCTCTATGAACCCGTCAGATTCATATGTTACATCAACAGCATAATGGCAGATCGTGAACGCAGATTTGCCAAAACGTGGTTTTTTATAGAATTTCTGTTTGTCCGCGGCGAAATTATGATGAAGTTTCGTCACAAATTGTTCATCTGAGCCCATGGGTAGTCGAGACTCTTCGTCCAGAAGAGACAAAATACCCAGTTTCGCTTCAATCAAATCAATACAAGGCTGGTTATCTGAGAAGTCAATGAATGTCCAATCTATCTGTTCGCGTATGTACTCTTCTTGCTCAAGTTTGAAGACGTGCTGATTGAATTCCTGCTGTAATTTCTCGTTGGCGTAGTTGATGCAGAACTGCTCGAAGGAGTTCTTTGCGAAGTGTTCAAATCCGTAAATATCTAGGACGCCTATGAAGGACTTGAAGTTGCTCAAGATATTATCAGTAGCCAAACCACGGTTGATTTTATCAACAAGCCAGTCGAACAAACTCGAGTAAATGAACTTGGCAACAGAATCCCTCACGACGATTGCTTGCTGTTGTGTGAGATTGGACGTGATCTTTTCGCCCCTCGTGATCAGCTGCTTTTTCACTATCCATTTTGCAAACTCGGTGGCATCGATTCCCAGCATATCGCAGGCTCGCATAAGAGAAGGCTCCGAGGATGACAAATTGGAGTCAGTCCTTGTGGAAGTAATTTTGACGTTTCCGAGATGAAGCAAGGCTGCGAGGACTCGAAAGATCTCCACTTGAGTCTTCTCAGCCACGCCAATGGTACTTAGGGATTTCTTGGTCGCAGTAAACTCTGTGCGATCGTCAACGCCATCAATCGTCGGCGTCCCGCCCTGACTAAGGTAATCAAAATCTTCAATCGAAGTTAAACCAAGGTCCTGCTTCTCTATATCCGTTGCGCCGGCTACCAACTGGTAGAAGATGTGGTAATTCCGCTCTTTGAGTGGTTGGAACACCAGGCGAGATCTTTCCAGAAGATAAGTCCTGATTTTTGCACCTATGATATTGGTATTGTCATCGAACATGATTTCGATGTACTTTCCGAAGCGCGAAGAATTATCGTTGCGTGTTGTTTTCGCGTTTCCAAAAGCCTCCATGACAGGATTGGTGGCTAGAATCTGCTCTTCGGTCTCACTGATTGCATCGGCCCGACTTGTGGTGTACTTGCCAGGCTGATCGGAGGACTCGCGGGTTGCAAAATATCGCATGATATACTTTGCACTGACGGTTTTTCCGGCCCCCGACTCTCCAGAAACGACAATGGTCTGGTTCTTACCATCTCGTAGCATATCGCTGCGCAGATTATGTGAGCTGGGGAGACAGATCGAACGAAGGATCGGCTCTTACGCAAATGCTTCTTCGGCGATGGCAAACAGGTGAGGTGCTTGAGATGCTCGGTGTTTGCCAGCGTATACTTGCACCATTTGCGGAACATAGAGGGAGTCGACCCGGGCGAAGGGATTCGTAGCAATAAGGACGATACCACTGTAGGTATAAATCTCTTTCTGTGCATAACGTAATTTTATAGCCTGGAGGACTTCACGGATTTCAGTAACCATTGCGCTATGGCTGCAAGATTGATACCTACCAGCAGGCTCATTCAGATGCGACAAATTTGTGAGATCCTCACTGGCCTCCAGCATGGCAGGGTTCATCAACGGAGGCAAGTTCGGGTTGTTGTCAATCTGCAATTCAGCTTGACTGGTTTCGAAGGTTTTTGTCTAAACCCAGAGAGAATTTAGCCTCCCGCATTGTTGACTCGCAAAGATGCGAACAATGGTAACGTACCTCTCCATTTTCTATGGCAAAGATGAGTTGCACCTTGTCTCCATCTACATGCTTCTCCTTCACCTCAGACGCAATCCAGCCCTCAGTCGGATCGGGCTGCCAGGCCCTCGTGCCCACCTCGTAGTTGTGAGCCATTTAACAATCTTGTTGACACTCAAGACGATATCCTAAACAAGATTGGGCCAGGAAACCACCAGTGTAAGACTTTGGACAATCTTGTATGGATGGCCGATGTCGCATGCATCTAGCGAAAAACAAAAAATGGAGATAGTCGAGTTCAATCCAGACGTCAGAGAATCATAGCCTTGACACGCGGAAGATCGTAGGAGGTTTGTTTGAGAAAGAAGACAGTCTTCATGCTCTCCTCCAGGGAGAAATTATTGAACTGGCTAACAGCTGGCGTTACCGAGCCCGGAGCCGCGAGCCGCGAGCCGCGAGCCGCAGCCCCTGAGGCGGGCCTGGACGGCCGCGCCACTTATCGAGACACTCTCCACAGTTGTCAAAGCGAATACCAAGGGTCATCATCATGAATGAAAGGCCTTCGTTGATACAGATTTACTATTTTTGTCCGCCTCTAAGTACAAAGTGAAGAGAAATGACGTAAAATCCCGTTAACTGACCTTAGGTGCATGTTCTGATCTGGCCATGATGGTTCAATCTTGTGCATTGAGCATGACTGCGACTAATTTCCGTCTTACGTACAATATCGACCATCATTGCAATTAGCGGTGTGGTGAACAGAGATATTGCGATGACCCCCTCGAACTGAACATGGCATCCACCCGACACCTCCGTTCCAATGAAAAGAGCTTTATTGATAATGAGCTTCTCCGGCAAGTCTTCTCATCCGCTACTGCTGGTTATTTTTGCAAAATCATAGAAACAATTAATTAAACACCAGGAATGCAGGTAAGCTCCGACTGCCCAAGCAATCTGGGGATTCAATAGCGGCCAGTATCCTAATTTGACGGCGAAAGATTATTAAGAGACTCGCTAACGAAGATACATGCGTCGGCGCAGACCCGTGAAACTTAAGACTTTAAGATGTTTGTATCTGAGAACTTTGCTAGTGCATGAACATAAAAAGAGATTAGGAGTAAGAGGCATATGATAAGAGAGACAATTTGAGGCAATATTAGCAATCGAACAAAAGGTGCACGGGCGTAGAAGGAATCGGCTGAGACAACCAGGCGCATATAAGTCCGGTAGTGACTGAGATACACTTCTTATGGCTGCGTCAGATCAAGCCGCCCTGCTCAGCTTTGTTTGCATTCTGCTGCCTCCTTCTTCGGCTTAGAAGTACCGTCCTACCCACAGTATCAGCATATGAACATGCGTTAATGGTAAATGATCAGAACCAGTCATACCTCTTCATCTGAGTCCTCATCGACATCACGGTCAGTTTCCCGGTCATCGTCATCGTCATCGTCTTCATCGTCTTCATCATCCTCCAAATCAAATTCATCCTCGTCCATGTCGTCACCTAGTTCCTCGAATTGAAGAGCCTCCCCGGTGAACCAATCAATTGCTCTGGGGATAAGCTTCTCCTTAATATCTTCTCCAAGTTGATAGTCAAGTTCGAGACGCTCCTCGATATCAGTGGCGACAGTATCGTCATCATCGGTGGGGGGCTGTGGAGGTGAGAAGAAATTGAAGAAAGACTCCGTGGGAACAGTTATCTTGACAACACGGGTTTGTTTGGTATCTGGTGATTTTAGTAACAGGTTGAGATTTCAGCACGTGGTGACATACTCTTGTTTCTCTGTTTCTTGCTCTCAATCCGTACGGTAAGATCCTTGTCCGCTTTCCAGTCGATCTTGGTGCCTTCCGCATGATCATAAATAAAATCACCTCCGTACCCATTCTCTTCCTTGTAGTAATAGGTTTTCGAGATGGATTGGTTCGAAAAGAAGGGATTCTCAGAAAACTCGAAGATAAGTCGGAATCCAGGGCGATCAAGATACTCCATCCGGATGTCGGTGAGATACTTAAGGGCCTCTTCGTCGCGTTCAGTGATCATGTCCGCAAGGGAAATTTGATTCTTCATGGCTGACAGCCAGAACTCAGGAATTCCAGCTGTTGTTGAATCATCGGCTTCATCTTTGCTAACTTCGCCTTCGACCTCGGCGTCTTCCTCCTCTTCGCGACCATTCGCAACTTCCGAGTCAGTGGGCTCCGTATCACCATTGACTATTGTAGCACGTCTCTGGTAAAGAGGAGTGAATTTCGCAAAATACTTCTTCTCGAGTTCCAACACTTCTTCCTGGAACTGAGCCTCCAGCTTAGCATGCTCCTTCTGGATACCCTTCAGTCCAGCAACTCGCCGGCGAACCGATAGGGGTAGAGACTCAATGTAGCCTGAAGAGCGGCCGACAAGAGAGCCCAGCTTCCCTTGAATCATGGAGACTAGACCCGGATTGCGTGCGAAAAGAGAAGCGGCCGTAGCATGGTCAAGGGACTCTAAGGAGATAAATGAGCGTCTGGTGAATCACCAAGGGAGGCGACAGTCCATGCATTCAATTACCTTCTTTAATGCTGGCAATTCCAGGTTGCTGGGCATGGGAAGAGATAGGAGCATTATTAGCTGGAGTGTTTTGAGGTGTCCTATGGTGTCACGTATCATCAGAAATCGAATCCTAGCATGCGGCAAATTTGAGATTCAGTTAGATGGTCACAAAATACTTACGGCGCGATCGGAATATCCGCTTTCTTGTTCCTGATGGGTTCAGACATCGTGATCTGACAAGCAGAGGAGACTATTTTGGGGAGTACAAAGCTGAGTTGGCTGAAAGGTGGGTAAAGGCGAGTGTGGAGGAAGATTTTGATACACCCAAGTTTTGCGAGGTCTGGAATACTGGCTTGGTGGGATTATTAGCGCCCTTGGGCCGAGGGGCTTGGCGGGACGAAAAGTGCTGGCTGTTGAGGACTGCTCGGTACTCCCAACAATAAATGTTAGCTACTGACTTCTACTCCGTATTTTCTCGCCTCTAGCATTAACTAGATAGGAACTCTTGATCAACCACAAATCTCCTATTTTGCTGCTAATTAGAGCAGACCGTACCGGGGTAATTTGTTGGACTTTACTTTCTACATACTCACTATATGTTCTTTAAAATGGATTTGTCTATTATAGTGCCCGTAACACATTGATTTCATACAGAAACAGTAATCCAGATTAGCCTTCCGGCATTCCTAAAAACATAAATTGCGTCGAAGCCTTTTCTAAGGGGTGCTAGGGTGAATAGGTATCACTGCCGGACAGAAAAGCATTTCCAGCCGATCTCTACAACGTCTGCTACACATAAGAATCCTTTTCTCTCTTTCTCTCTCTCCTGCTTCTCCTTCCCCTTCTCCTCCGACTGTCTTTTTCTTCCTTTTCATGTTCGGTTTTGTTACTATTCTTGTAGACCCTTCTGCCAATACATATAAAAGAGACTCTTTGGAGACACATGGGCAGCGTCAGCGATGAAAGTAGGTATGGCGTTCTGCAGTTTTAGCAGTGGTCTTATCAGGGAAGTTTTGAGCAGCAAGCATGTGTATTGATGTGTCTCATTAGTACGGAGTACGTACAGTACAGTGTTACGCAACACGTAAAAAGTTAGCCTACGTACCTAAAAATAAGGAACTTGTCATCTCCGGAAGACCCCGTTCACTCGACTACTGCTGGGCTATGACTTAATCCAACACGCGCTTAATGACTAAAGCAACTTTTTCCTGTTCCAACACCACATAGACTCTCAGTAGCCACCAGAACTATCAGCCAACTAACTGTCGTTATGGATTAGGTTGACATATTCTCCGTGTTGGTCGCTGTCATCACAAGCCCCGCAGACACTATCACCGAGACAAACAGCCCCATTGAGCACCGAGAAGCAGAGCAGCAGGGTGCATCAATAAACATGGAGGATCGTCAAGGGCAGTCGCAGCCATCCGAGGTCTATTTGCCCGGTGCAGAAAACCGGCGCAATTCCATGAGAAGCAGGTCCTTGACACCAGATTCAACCGTCTCTTTTTTCTTTGCTAACGGTCTTCTAGCTATAGCATTGTATCCGAGGTTGAAATGGCTCGTAGTGAGGTATGTCACGAGGGAAACTGTTTCGCTAGGTTTCACTGACCCAACTAGGTTTATGATGGTCCAATATCAGAGAGTATACCGTCAAGCGTTGTCTCATTCTCTCACCGTCGAGATCGGAAAGACTCGACCACTAGCTTTACATATTTTCACGACGATGATGATCACACATCGTGGCCACCCGAGGACGCATTGGACGTCGAGAGCGACATGGACGATGTGTCCGTGACTGGCTTAAATGACACAAATGAATCGATACGATCCTCTAAGCGCCAATCTTATTCAAGAGGCTCAGTTGAAGACCCCCTGCTACGGCGGTCATTATCTGTTGCCTCGTACGCACAAAACTGGACAGGCGAAAGTATAACCAGCCAGAAAGTCCACATCATCTCAGAAGATCTTACCATTGTGATTGCGGGGTTTTCGACAAGCATCACTGGTCTTGTACTTTATTACATATCGTGTGCATTGTCGTTCGGGTTCGCTTACCTGCTCTTTCGATGGTTTCCAAAATGGCGCGTTCGCCTGTTAGGCAAACCGGCCCCTCTTTGTGCTTGTAAATGGGTTGCGATTGAGGTAGGCAGCTTTACCTCCGAGATCTATCTATCTGTTGCTGATCTAGCGTCAGGATCAATGGAATCGATTTCAAGTACAACAAGTCGACAGTCAAGATTACGGGCGCCCCTTGTCTACGATTTTCGCCGATCCTGACTGCCATTCATACGACGAAGATAATGACCCCGCCATTGCCCAATTGAGACGCATTGATTACCGATACCTTCGCTTCTTTTATAATCCGCTCGAGGATAAATTCTGCCTGGTGAATGGGTGGAAAGATCCCCTATGGACAAATGTGAAAGGAATGAGACTCGGGCTGGATGCCGATGATCGTGACGATCGCGAACAAATATTCGGGAAAAATCTCATTGACATTCAGCAGAAGCCTGCGTTTCAACTGCTTATGGATGAGGTAAGTGTGAAATCCCTGAGCTTTTCCACTTTGATGCCTGACTTTGTAGGCTTTTCACCCATTCTATATCTTCCAGCTAGCAAGCCTTGTACTTTGGTCGCTCGATGAATATTACTATTATGCTGTATGCATATTTCTCATTTCACTCATCAGTATTGGTGCTACTGTCATTGAAACAAAAGCGGTGCGTTTGCGTGGGCCTGTCGCTGTCTTCATGGGTGCTTATTTTCCTTCAGACAATGAATCGTTTAAGAGAGCTATCACTATTTGAATGCGACACCCGTGTTCTTCGCAATGGTTTCTGTAGGTGGACCTATGTGTGGCTCATCTTCCACGTGCCAGAAATATGCTTATGTTTTAACTTACAGGGAGATCTATTCCATCCCGAGAGCTTGTCCCCGGCGATGTCTACGAATTCTCGGATCCGTCCCTCACGCAAGTTCCTTGTGACTGTATACTGTTGTCTGGTGACTGTATAGTCAACGAAAGCATGCTGACAGGTCTGGAAAAACATGCCTGCCTTCTTGAGAAGATGGACTAATGCATAACAGGTGAATCTGTCCCAGTCACCAAACTTCCTCTCACGGATGATGCACTGAAGTATCTAAACCTAACTGGCCTTTCTATCAACCCCAACCTTGCAAAGCACTTTCTTTTTAGTGGTACGAAGGTAATAAGGGCACGACGCCCACAGAATGTCGATGATGATGAAGCTATAGCATTAGCAGTTGTTGTGAGGACTGGGTTTCTCACAACTAAAGGCGCCCTTATCCGGTCAATGCTCTTTCCTAAGCCCTCGGGCTTCAAGTTTTATCGGGATTCATTCCGATATATCTCAGTTATGGGTATCATCGCTATTCTTGGGTTCATTGCTTCTTTTGTGAACTTCATCCGCTTAGGAGTAAGGGAATCCCACTGCACTACCGATCTTATTGTTGCTAACACAGACAAGCTTCCTTGGCAATTCATTATTGTCCGAGCACTGGATCTGATCACAATCGTCGTGCCTCCGGCGCTACCTGCTACATTGAGTATAGGAACGAATTTTGCTCTTTCAAGACTGAAGAATCATAAAATATTCTGCATCAGTCCACAGAGGTTAGAAATCTGAGATTCCAGTCTTGAGGACTTGGTTTAATATTTTTTAGGGTCAATGTGGGCGGAAAGCTAGATATAATCTGTTTTGATAAAACTGGAACCCTCACGGAGGACGGACTAGACGTACTCGGGATTCGGGTCGCCGACCAAAATGCGAGGTTTGGGAAATACATATTTACTTGTCCTTTGTGCGTCTATTGACTATGCTGCAGCTTCTCCGGATTGATCTCTACCATTTATCTCGACAACGCATCCCTGGCGGACAGAAGAACTACTTTACAGAGGGACACTCGTCACGATAATATCCTCTACACCATGGCAACATGCCACTCTCTGAGAGTGGTTGATGGTGAATTACTGGGTGATCCTCTCGATGTCAAAATGTTTCAGTTCACTGGATGGTCTTTTATAGAAGGAGGAAGTCATGTTGAGCAGTCAGACTCTGAGAGAATCATGCCATCTATCGCAAAACCTCCAGAGCCCACAGACACCCTTGCTGGTAACTACCAGGAGCAGGGCCCACATGTATGGCAACATCTCATATAATATTTCGACTCACTAAAGCAGGATGCTGATACTCAACAGGCACATGTAGAGCTGGGCATTTTGCGCAACTTTGAATTTGTCTCAGAGCTACGTCGTGCAAGTGTTATTGTACGCCGATTTCGTGATTCTGGAGCAAGTACTTTCGTAAAAGGTGCTCCAGAAAGTGTTAAGGCTATATGTCGCCCAGGAAGCTGTCAGTATCCCAATCCACTCTGTTGTAAACACTACTAAAAGTAACTCCCAAGTGCCCCGTGATTATGACGAGCTTTTGAGCTACTATACACACAAAGGCTATCGCGTTATTGCCTGCGCTGCCAAGCATGCGCCAAAGCTAAGCTGGATGAAGATTCAGAAAATGACTCGTCATGATGCTGAGTGTGATCTTGAATTTCTAGGGTTCATTATATTTGAGAATAAGCTTAAGCCAAAGACTGCGGGGACTATCACTGAACTTAATCAAGCAGGCATACGCAACGTCATGTGTACAGGTGATAACATACTCACGGCAGTTAGTGTAGCTCGTGAGTGCGGGTTGGTCAGTAGCAATGAACATTGTTTTGTTCCCCATTTTTCGCAAGGTTAGCTCTTCCTGCTGCGATTGCTCTGTCTAAGTACATTTCTACTAACTCTACTCATAGGGCATGGACATGATACGGGTGCTTCGCTTTGTTGGGAAAGCGTCGATGACCCAGCAATCAGGCTTGACTCGACTACACTTATGGTATGACTCAAGTGTCTTGCTTGGTGGCTCTCGCTGATTCAGAAAGCCCCATGTAAATGCAGCAAGCATTGACCTTTCGGTGCCTGGCAATGTTTCCAACCTAAATAATTACTCTCTTGCTGTCAGTGGCGAAGTTTTCCGATGGGCAATTGACTTCGGCAGCGAAACAATTCTGAACAGAGTATGTGTAAATAAAGCGATGACTAGTGCCGGCAGTGGCATCTGCTATAATTCGGGTCTAACAAACATACCCATAGATTCTCGTGCGTGGCAGCGTATTCGCAAGAATGTCGCCAGATGAGAAGCATGAACTTGTTGAAAAGCTGCAGTCCCTCGACTACTGTTGTGGATTCTGTGGCGACGGCGCGAATGATTGCGGCGCGTTGAAAGCTGCTGACGTCGGTATATCATTATCCGATGCTGAAGCCTCTGTTGCTGCCCCGTTCACAAGTCGCCAATTCGATATCTCATGTGTCCCCACGCTTATCAGGTAAAGAACATGTTGCCTAGTGTCGAGGGAGCCCGCTGCTAAATCTATTTCTAGGGAAGGGAGAGGTGCCTTGGTTACCAGCTTCTGTTGCTTCAAGTACATGAGTCTTTACTCGGCCATACAGTTTGCGACTGTGAGCCTGTTGTATGCGTCAGCGTCAAATCTTGGTGATTTCCAGGTACATGCTTCACACCATAACGACCATGCGAGTATCGTCACTGACTAGCACAAGTTCCTCTTCATTGATCTATTTCTGATCCTACCGATTGCGATCTTTAGTAAGTTGCATTTCGCCTACAATATCAAAGCATATACTAATGAAATTCAAGTGGGATGGACTGACCCCCATCCTATACTTTCTCGCAAGCGGCCTACCGCCGACCTCGTCTCACGCAAAGTTCTGATTCCATTGCTCGGTCAGATTACCCTTTGTGTAGCTACGCAGCTTGTGGCATACAAATATGTCCAGCTGCAACCCTGGTACGCATCGAAATTCATGCTTTTCATGAAGTAATGCATGTACCGAAGATTTGCTGATCCACTTTCCAGGTTCAACCCTCCCCGCGCGGGCTTAGAGGACAACATCGAGAATTCTGCAAATACTGTACTTTTCCTGATCTCTAGCTTCCAATACATATTGTCGAGCGTCGTGCTCAGCGCCGGACCGCCATTTCGCAAGCCGATGATTTCAAACAGTTAGTCTCATTCAAAGACTGTCTACACTTTAGGAGATAGAAGCTGATTATCCTTAGAACCATACCTGATCATGGTCCTAATGACTCTACTCTTTTCATGCTACATGCTTTTCAGACCGACTCAGTGGCTCAGGCGTGTCATGCAATTGACCTCTCTCCCAGACTACTTTGCTTGGCAGTTGCTCGCAGTTGTTAGCGGAAGCTTCCTAATTGCTTGGACGGCAGAAAGAAGAATTTTTCCCAGCCTTGCTCGCAAGGTGGGGAAGTTACGTCAAAAACTACAACCAGGTCAGTCGAAGAAACGCCGTCAATACAAGATGCTACTCGAGGAAATGCGAAACTAGATCGCTTTCTCTGGGCAATGGTCCAAGTTGATGAATAGAAAGAGCTATTGCAGCTTCCAATAAGCCTGTAACTTGTCTCGATTCCAGAGTTGAGACATGACGAGGCCACAAGCCCGCTTGGCTGGTCCAATTATTTCTTCGACTATACATCTCAAGACATGTCCGTTCGGCTCATATTTGTATTTGTCTCTCAGCGAAGTGGTTGATACAGTAGCCCATTGCGCCCTCAATGATCCCAAGGGTGCTTCCAGCCTAAAAGGGCGGGTCCATCTTTCTTGGCTCTGTACATCAACTATAATGATGAGAATATTATTAGTGACGTTCTAAAGACGATGAAAATCATGAATCATGAATTCACTTACGAAAAACCACATGCTAGCTCCCAACGCCGTAGCCGTAAAGCGATACAGAGGTCGTGCGGGATGAACATGGATAGGATGACTTGACGCCATGTCTATATTGTATACGTTAGCTTGTTGAGTGAAGTTTATGGGGTTCCACGGCAATGTACTTTCTAGTTGATTCGGAGTTAAGCGTGATGGACAATCTCCCCAGTTTATGCCGGAAAGTGCACGATAGATAGAGTGAGTCTTCCGAAGATGTCTATGATGTCTGCACCTCGGACGTCACGGGAACGCTTGTATGTCATGTGACTCAGGACACTTTGATTTGTTTGCGGGCGCCAGGCACTCCACCGAGGGCCAGACCTGCAATATTGAGCACAAGCACTTATTGATCCTTCGCAACGCTCGGTGTTTATATCTCTGGCAGTCAAATCTATGCGTAACTTGGCATTTTTGATGTCAAGCCCTCCATACCGTCCAGTTTCCATTAGAGTGCTTCTTTTGTTTTACCCGGCTTAAAAGTCCGATACCGTGCTCCGATACCACACACATCGCCACTATCAAAGTGTTATAAGGCCCTCACTCTTGCATGTCACCCACATGAAATCTCATCTGCCGACTCAAACCTTTGAATGTTTCCAGGGAAGAGACAAGCACTGGGCTTATTGCATTTTAGGGCCCCGTCTCTTGCTGTCGATCAGGGTAGCTGTTCTCGAGAATGGTTGCAACCTCTCTTGAGAGAGACGGGAATGGGAGCCCCAGGTTTCGTGGATGTACCAATATACGGGACTTTGAGTTCTTGGGCAAATTAGGTGAAGGTACCTTCGGGTATGTACCGGTAGCAGCCTGTTCTATACGTGTCGCATATTGAGACCCGGACAGGGAGGTATACAAAGCCAGGTCGAAGAGAGATAATACCATTGTCGCGCTAAAGAAGATCCTTATGCACAATGAGAGAGATGGGGTAAGGATTGACTGTCCCAGGCGATATGACCAAGCTCACTTACCCTTTCGAAGTTCCCCATAACCGCTCTCCGTGAGATCAAGCTCCTCAAAATGTTGTCTCACACTAATATCTTACACCTCAGAGAGATGGCCGTGGAACGCAGCAAAGGTAGGCCAAAGCAATTGATAGAAAATCCGCTCGCACTGATTATCCTCCAGGGGAAGGCCGAAAGAAGCCAAGCATGTATATGGTCACCCCATACATGGAACACGATCTCTCAGGGCTGCTAGAGAATCCGAGTGTCCATTTTACTGAAGCCCAGATCAAGTGCTATATGCTACAACTTCTGGAAGGGCTCAAATATCTGCACGCGGTACAATCCACTTATCCAGTGGTCAAAGTCATGATTCTAACCTGCTCCAGAACTCTATCTTGCACCGCGACATGAAAGGTTAGATTCGCCATGTTCCAACAGGAATTGACGTGGGTGGCTAATAGTATCACAGCGGCCAATTTACTCATCAGCAATAAGGGTGTTCTTCAAATTGCTGATTTTGGTCTGGCTCGCCCATATGAGGAACCTCCTCCTCAACCCGGGAAAGGTGGCGGAGAAGCAAAAAGAGATTACACCACTCTTGTTGTGACTCGCTGGTACCGGCCTCCGGAGCTTCTTCTTCAACTTCGGCGCTACACTACAGCAATTGATATGTGGGGTGTCGGGTGAGAGCACGCTCTTCTTGCTGTGATGAGTCAAACACCTTCTAACAACGGCCAGTTGTGTCTTCGGCGAAATGTTCAAAGGGAAACCGATCCTCGCTGGCAACAGTGATCTCAACCAAGCTCACCTCATCTTCAATTTAGTCGGCTCACCTACCGAAGAGACGATGCCAGGATGGTCTTTGCTTCCTGGATGTGATGGTGTAAAGAGCTTTGGAAACAGACCCGGGAGGTTGTCTGAGGTTTTCAGAGAGTATGGGTGTTTTCTTTCCTTTCAACATGAACTATCAACCACAAGGTTCTAACATCCACATAGCCAAAGCTCCAATGCGGTCTCCTTATTAGGGGAGCTTCTGAGGCTTGATTGGAAAAAGAGAATCAATGCCATTGATGCATTAAATCATCCCTATTTTGTTGATCCACCACTACCTGCACGTCCCGGTGAGCTGCCATCGTTCGAAGATTCTCACGAACTTGACAGAAGAAGATTTCGGAGCAACAGAGCCGTAATGCCCCCTGCACCCACTGGAGGTTCCATAGCAATGGCCACAAATGGAAGCTGGACTACTGCATCTGGTATCAGACCGCCTGTTGCCGAGAACAAGAGTAGCCGTTTTCCTAGTGCCGTCCGTTCGAGCAGGCCGCATTCCAGCGCGGGCCATGGACATTCTCAGGCTCGTTCTTCCGACAATCGACTCGCCGAATCGCACACATCGCAAGCTAGGCTGGTTGAGGAGTCACATTCAGGTCCTTGGCGTAGAGGTGGCTTGCCCCCAAAACCTCCTGTATCGGCACATCAATGGCACTCTGGTAACATGGGCAGAATTGGACGTGAAAGAGATAATAACCGTCCAGGTGGGCGACCCGAAATTTGTGTGGATTCACACGTTCATGCTCATGTTAACACAAATGCAGTTGATTATTCTCGTGAAAGGGATAACAACATCAACCTTAGTACTGATAGGCATGATTACCTTGAAAGCCAAAATCCCCGGCATGATCAATCACGTGAGAGTCTATCCAGAAGAAGGAGCCGGAGTCCCTTTGCGAGAGATGGTGCCTGTGACACGGATAGAGCTTTCTATCGCAGATGATCTGGTCTCGACTAATATGAGTTTGTGCATCCACTTAATTGAGAATAACATAGAAAGCATATGCACCCTCAGAACTTTCCGGCTTATGAAGTATGAGCTTAAATAAAGCAATATATACTGAAGCTAACGTATATATAAGCTCACTGGAAATTCTGGTTGATACATCAAATTGTGAGGCGGTGTTGAACATATTGCCAATAGTTGCAGAGTAGCTGCGCGAGCTTCAGAATGAAGCCTAGTAATTGACCCCCTATGAAAGTCCATTGAGGCATAGGCTCCAAATGAACGCATGCTAATTGACTGGGGAAGTAATTTACATTGCTTTTTCGTCTCCACTCTGTAATGATACTGCTGTTGAAAGAGCACTGACGCAAAATCAGCCTTGCTAAATCGCGTCGACAAGTTCGGCGCAACAAGCAGCCTCGTGCTTTGTAAGCCTGGCTTTCTTAATACAAGATGCGAGTCATAATTCGAGCTAAAGAAACAGAAGAGCGATCGATGAAGACCATGGTTAGCGATGACGGTCACAAGGTTGAGAGGAAGAGGGAAACACATCATGGAGCAAAATGGTACGTACATCCAAGGCTCTCAAGTCTCTCATACAAGTCCTTGATTGTAGAGTTGTCGACGTCGCTAATATCAGCCATCAAGTAGGCCACCTGCACTCAGTCAGTCGAGGGACCTGGAAACAAACTGATCGAGGTGAACATACATCACCTCTGCTGTCAGTCATTTGCTTATCAACGTTGTGATCCCCAAGAATTTCGTTGACTGTTGAATGTCAGCAACCTATACAGTCAAGAAACAAACCACGGGTCGCATATCTAGTACCTTTCCGCAACACACCAGGAACATTCTGGTGAATGAATATGACCTGTATGCCATATATTAGAAATATACTTAATTGTGGGTATATACTCATAGATCATGAGGTGCCTTACCCGAGCATGATTTGATTCATCCATGGTCAATGATCGAAGGGCGACTTCTGGGAGGTTGACGGCGCCAAGTGTTGTACCTTCATTGACATACCTCACCAATGCCTCCGCAACTTCAACACCGATTGCACGCTGTGCTTCTTCAGTGCTGCCTCCAATATGCGGGGTCAATATCAGGTTTTTGAGACTACGAAGGTCTGCTCCCCATGTATTGAGGTCGTTATTGAAATAGTCACCATTGCCAGCGGGCTCATTAGGATAGACATCAAGCGCGGCTCCTGCAATCTTACCAGATCGCATGGAATGGATAAGTGCTGGTATATCAACGACACCCCCCCGGCTAGCATTTATGAGATAGCTGCCCGTCTTCATTTGTTCAAACTGCTGGTGCCCTATCATGTTCTTTGTTTCCGGAAGCTCGGGGACATGACAGGTAACAAAGTCGGCTTGTGCAAGGAGTCCTTCAAGGGTAGGCACTTGCCGCGCTGTGCCTAGTGCCATCAGGTTCACTACATCATAGAATATGACCGACATTCCCATGGCCTCGGCTAGAACTGAAAGCTGAGCGCCGATATGACCATAACCGATGATTCCTAAGTTGAGTTAGCCAGCTTCTTCTATCTCGGGCGAGAGAGCATACCGAGTGTTTTCCCACGAATTTCCCAGCATTTGTTGCTCACTTTGTTCCAGGTACCATTGTGCATTTCATTTGACCGATCGCCAAGTTGACGGGCAAGAACAATGATCTCGGCGATCACCAACTCAGCAACACTTCTGGAGTTGCTGAAAGGGGAATTGAAGACAGCAATGCCATGCTCAGCTGCATACTGAAGGTCAACCTGGTTTGTCCCAATGCAGAAACAGCCAATAACAATAAGGTTCCGGGCTTCCTTCAAGACACGAGCGCTGAGTTTCGTCTTGGACCTGATACCAATGACATGTACATCACTTCGGATTTCATCATTAGGTCAGCTTTAAATCCCACAAGATGGCACAGATATACCGTGGAAAACCGACCGGATTTTCTCGATAAGCTGATCCTCTGGGAGCGATGATTTGAGGAATTCAACCTGGTAGCCCTGTTTTATGAGAATATCCCTGCCCGTCTGATTGACATTCTCCAGGAGTAGTACTTTGATATCCTCAGTAGCGAATGGCTTCAGGTGTTTCGCATTAGCAAGTGGGATGGTGCGGCTTCCCAGAGCTGATCCTCCATGGCTCGACGGTGCAGATTGAAATGAGGCCGTAGGAGACGTAGAGAGGTTAATGTCCCTTGCTGATGCTGCCATGTTGCTTTTAGATTTATCCGTCAATGGAAAGTACCGAGCAAGAATGAAGGCGAGAAAAAAAATTTATCAATTAAAGGTATGAAAAGGGAAGGGAAAGTAGCCGACTTTTTAAGTTCTCCGGAACCGGACTGTTAGAGCAATGTTCCACATCTGCAATTGGGTGTTTGAGTCATCGCTGCAAACAAGAAGTACGTATTGGAGGGGTAAGAGCGGGGCCGGCCCTTCCTTCTCCAGTACCCCGTGAAGTACACCAAATTACTACTCACATTATTGCATATTACTGCTTTGCTGCCTACAGAGTCTGAACACTTGCAGCTTTATAAAAACCCAGAATATAGCCCTGTACGACCGGAGCATAGAGCTTGTGCAGAGACAAGCCAAGCTATTACGAGGTATACTTATGTATAAGTGGAGTCAAGCATTGCACAAATGATCAATGAAAGCAAGACGAATTCTAGAGGTAAGCTCTACCGCCAGTGTAAGACCAAAACATCTCAAGCTCCATATCTATGACATTGAAATTTGAGGATTAGCCACGATCATTTGTATTTGGGCGGCAGGAAGATCATTTCTTGATCTGAATAGGTAGTGAGATTTTCCGGACGAAAGCACTCAGAGCTGGAGGTTTTGCAACTTCTTGGAAGCATCTTCCGCACTAGTCGCACTCTTCGAAGCCTGCTTGGCCTTTGACTTCTGAGATGTACTGTCTTTAGGAAGTTCCTTTGTGAATGGAAGAAAATCGGGCATTCCTGGGATATATTTCCTAAGAGGTTCCGGGACAACGATACCCTATGTATAGTTAGCCAGATGATCACGGTATAGAGCAGGCCACAACGTACATCTTCAGTCTGGTAGTTCTCGAGGACACAGCAAAGTGTTCGTTCAGTGGCACAGAGAGTAGCATTCAAAGCATGAACATAGGACTTCTTAACATCGGTGGCTTTCTTAATGCCGTAACGAATCTCGAGCGCCCTCGATTGGTAATCAGTGCAGTTGGAGCAGGAAACCAATTCCTTATACTCCCCTTGAAAAGGAAACCAGGCTTCTAAGTCGTACTTCTTTGCGGCAGCGTTGTTCAATGCCCCAGAGACAATTGCTACGACCTGATATGGCAGCCCAAGGGACTGATAGAACTCCTCCGATGTAGCCATCATCTGTTCAAAAGCCTGCCAAGAGTCTTCCGGTTTTGTGAGAACGAATTGTTCGATCTATGCTATTATTAGTGCTGGTCAACCCATAGTGCTTATCATATATTTCTCACCTTCTCGAATTGATGAACTCGGAAAATACCCCACGCATCTTTCCCATGCGCGCCTGCCTCCTTGCGGTAACATGTGCTATACCCGGCATACCTGAGAACCATTAGTATTATATGTGGACATGTTGGCATAGTACTTACTTGATCGGAAGGTCTTTGTCCTGAAGCCACTCCCCATCATGCAATGCTGACAAAGGCTGCTCCGAAGTGGCAATTAGATATTTATCAGTGGACTTGTCCTCACTTTCTGTGACTTTGTAAAGCTCCTCATCAAATTGCTCGAGCTGTGCGGTCTTCGCCATCATATCCTTGAGCATGAATTGGGGAGGCTGATTTGGTTTATAGCCCTTTCCCCAGAGAAACTCAAGTCCGTAGTTTATGAGGGCAAGGTTTAAGAAGAGACCATATCCCGTCAAGCAGTACCCACGGTGGCCTACGACCTTGACACCACGCTCCGGGTCGAAACCGTCAAGACGTGTAAGCACCTCGTGATGAGACAGACAATCGCGCTTCTCTACCTTCACGTTTTCTGGCACCCAAGATTTGACCACAACGTTGTCATCCTAGTAGGCGAGTCAATCTCAATTATATCGATACATCGACATACAAATGGCACAAACCTCGTTGTTGCTAACGGGAACTGAATCATGCACGATGTTGCCAATTGTTCGGATTTTCTTGTCCCTCTGCGATTCTTTCTGGACGGCAAGTTCCTCGGCATCTTTTTTACGCTGCTCAAGGCCAGCCTTTTGTTCCATCAAGGAGCCTGCATCTTCCTTGTTCTGTTTGATGATTCGCACTGATTAGATATAGATATTTCATTTGGAGATAGTGATGGAATTGACGGATCAGTCCGACCTTCTTCATCTTTCCGATCTCTTTCTGGACCGCGTTGAGCTGGGAATTGATCTGCATGACTTCATAGCGTGCTGTAGGCGAGGGTAATCTTAGTTAGAAGATCCAATTGCATGGTGAAATGATAATATGTGTCAATATACCCCTTCTTGCCTCTTCATATAGATCGAGCACTTCATCGACAACGTGTTCGGGTGCATGTCTTTTGCGCTGGCTGTCCTTTATTCTGTTCGGGTTACCACCGCGTTCGGTGATAAAATCAGCAAGGTCAAGCATTTTCGAGCGGTGTGTTGAAAATTGTTCAGTATGCTCGAGTATACGTAAAAATTTACAAACTCGATTGTGAGAAAGTATATCTGATCTGTGAGTGGTAAATTGTCGACCACTGACAAAGAGGGGTATTTGAAAAAGGCTGAACTTTCTTGCCGTGTAGGATGAGGGGCAAAATTCTAGGTGGCCAGACTATTCGGGTATAGCATCGAATTGATATTAGGCCGAGTTCGTTCACCATCCCCTCCCCGAGTGCCACCTGCTCCCAGCTTCCACTGCAGAACAGATGTTCAAGCTGATTATGCTTGACTTATTTAGCTAGAATGCAGTATTCACATCGTTTGATCTTGATACTTTTTTGAAGTCTAGTCAGTATAGCAGAGTTGTTGTATTGTGCTGAAGTATTATCAGATTCATTTTAAGATGATTAACATGTAAGATAGTAAAAAGAAACCAAGAACACGCCACACATAGAACAAAGGGGGCTTTGTAGGTGACTAGGCATATTTGAACAGATCTCCCCACCCCACCCAGACACATTACCCATCGAGTAATACCTAATGAATTTTAGAAGGGTCACATTACGGAACATTTGTTCCCTCCTGCAGGTTGAGATGGGTTCTGGGACCTTTCAATCTCGCCGATCATCAAGTCAAAGGCTTTGGCAACATTGTAATCGAGTCGAGCACTGGCCTCAGTGAATGCACAGTTAAATTCTTCGCCCAGTTGCCGCCCTTCATCCAAGGATACCTGACGCTGTTCTGACTTGAGGTCACTTTTATTTCCGACAATAACAAGGGGCACGTGGTCAGCACCCTGTGTTATTGCATCAGTATAATGGAGCTGCAATGAATAGGTTCTAGGGTAGTACCAGATGATTTAGTATCTTATCTCGAATAACTCTGACCATATCAAATGATTGATGGGATGACACCGAGTAGACAATTATGTATCCATGGATGCCAATGAAGTGCTTTGAATTCAGTATGCTATATTCATCCTATCGCAGGATTAGCCACGACACTGAGCAAGATTACATGGGTCTTTCTTACTTGACCAGCTGTGTCAACAATTTCAGTTGCGAAGTCCTGACCGTTATATCTGATAATGCGGCTGAACGTGTTTTCAATCGTCGGATAGTAGCTTTCTACAAAATGATGTTCAACGAACCGAACTGTAAGAGAAGATTTACCTAAATAGTCACAAGTTCACCATAGGTCAGTTTTGGGGGCGATTATAGTAGAAACTAAAAAAAATAATAGCAGATGCTTACCCACAGAGCGACTGCCAACAATAGCTATCTTCCGTTGCTTCGGAGCACTAGGCATCTTCCTCTTAAATAGCAGTACAGATTAACGCTTATGGGCAAGATGTATACTGACGCAGAAAGACCTTTGGCGGTACAGACTTCTTTCTGGAGCGTAGCGCTGTGGCAGATTCCCCGAAATAGTCAAAACGGATTAGTATGAGGAAAAAAACTATAAGTCCCTGTAGTCTCAGCAGTCCTCATCATAAAGATGGAATTCGGGACATTAGAACTCCAGCCGAGAGTGGCAAACAAATCAAACGGCTGCACATACATATTATGTCAGGACGGGAAGGGCAATTAGCGCATTGGGTTAAACTTATCGCTGCTTATCGATTATCATGTAACTGTTACATTACCAGATTTATCTGTTTGGATACAGGAAATAATGCCATGTTTATTTTTCGAAGACTTTTCCGTGCCTAGTGATAATTACGCCTGAGTTGATCATGGTACCGAGCAAGTACTCTATCATAAGAAATCCGTACACCATTCGAGACCTTGGTGTTAAAACCGCACCCTAGCTATGGCGGATGAAGGTAACGGGTTTGTTCTACGGTTGGCTTATCTGCTCTATGATATGTGTCAAACGTGCCGTGGATGTGTTGTTGCGATTTTGAAATTCGCCGAGTCGTGAGTCCCTTTCGACTTTCTGATGATATAGCAAAAATTCTTTCGCTGTTGAAATGACCGAGGCGATCTCCTTACCACATTCCCCGAGCAGCTCCTGAATTCGAAAGTATGCTTCCTTAAGTAGACAGAGAAGAGCTAGCAGTATTGACAAGTACCCGACAGCAACATTATTATGTGACTCGGAAAGGGAATTTGCCTGATGATTAGATGAGCGGTGAGTTCTGCTGGCTAGCGTACTTTCAACACTTACATGCTTGATGAGGTCAATGCTGAGAGAAAACTGTTGTACAAGTGTCCCAAGGGGTGGATGCGAGTCATGTATTGGCACAAGAAAGGAGGCTCTGCAACTCTCACTCTGTTCTGCCAGGTTTATAAGAACACCTAGAGCCAAGATGACGAGGTTGAATGACTCGTGCTCACCGAAGCCGACGATAGCGGACGCATTCGAAAGCTCAGTTGTGATGATTCGAACGAATCCGGTGATTATTTCAGGTGCGGCATATTGCTCGCACGCCAGAGGATCATTATTGGTGAGGTTTAGTACGACCCTCAAATATAACGTCAAGATTCGTCGGTTTTGGTCATCCTGGGCAGGACGAATGAAGTCATCATGCATCAGGACAAATTTGTGGAAAGGACCATTGTACTTGTAGCCTGATGTCACTGGAAGCATTAAGTAACTCTCCAGAACAAGAAGTATCATTGTCTTTGTTTGAAAGTCGTCGTGGGACAGAGGGTGTGCTGTGGCTTTACCATTGTTCGGAGGCAGGAGTCCAATAAGGTCATCTAGCAAAGACCGGGGCATCGACTGTATAGGTTGAGACTTGTCTTGGAATGCTGTCAAGCAAATGCTAATGCAGGAAAGAATGGCTAGCCGTGGAGAAAGTCTCGGTGTCGGGCTTTCTGAGAACATCGAAGCTGTCAATCGTGGGATGAGATCCCTGAGTGACGCTTGCACGGCTCTTGACACATGCAATCCTGGATTGCCCGCCAAGGACATCATATCGTCTTTCACTGCTAGCAATAACGAAGATTTGTCGACAAGAGTTGACCAAAAAGTTCCCAGATTTGAGTACGAATATACCCCTTTGAGACAGACCAATCTATAGGCACACAGTGCTAGACATGATGAGATAATGTCTAAATCGCTCACTGTACTTTTAAGTAGTCGTTCATCGAAGCCATATTCCAAGAATCGATGCATGAAGTCGGGTTTGAGTAGCTTCAAACACAGCTGAATGAGCCCACTGCATCTCTCGGAAACGGTGCTGCCCGGCTCTTCAAATTCATCGAATAGTGCTTCGACCGACTCTTGGAAGCGAGCATTGTTCCCAGCCTGCCTCAGCTCATGGATGCTACGGACAGGTCTGCCGTGTTCCTCGCCATCGGCAGACAACAAAAGTGTACTGCGATGTTTGAGTGGGGCAGATGAACGCCCAGTTTTAACACCGTCTAAAGCTGAAGCCGAGGCACCATGTAACTCAGAGTCAGAAGTGTTCATGGTACTTCCTAAGAACGAGCGTTGGCGAGCGTACGTTATCCTGGAACGTAAAAGAGTGCTTGAAATTGATGTTCCTGCCTCCCTGTCATTGCTTGGGGACTTGACGGGACCTTGCTGATCCCGAAATTGGTCCAGCTGCAAAGTTCCAGCCTCTGATTGGGAGATTCCTAGGACGGAAGATGTATTTGCGCCACAGGTTGCAGAGTCGGAAGCGGATACTTCATTCAGGACTGACTCCTCTGCCGCACTTAAGGAATCAACAAGCCTTCTTCGCGTTGGCCTCACTCGTTGCTGATATGGAACTGTCAGCATGATTCTCTCAGGTCTGTCCCTAGTTTGTGAGAGATGATTTGAGATTGGCGATCTGCTTAGCGAGTGACCTAATGCTTCGCAATGAGGCTTAATTTGAGCAGCCGACGCCAGAGACAAAGGAATTGAACTACCTGCCACGAGGGACGATATGCTGGAAGAGAGATGGTGACTGTCATTCTTTTCGTTCCCGACCACAGCAGCACTGGCATCAGAGAAATCCGAGCACGACTGAGCGCGACGCTCATTCGAACATGCCATACCATACTGTCGGGTGTCATAGCTACCACACACGTTCCCAGCACTTTGAATTGAGGCCAACTGCTCTGGGGCAGTTAGCCTTTGTCTTTTCTGCTGCATGGGCTTATGCGCCCGCGTCCTTTTGCTGTTTGGTGTAGCTTCCAAGGAATTGTTCGCTTGCGCGATGCTCTGATTCCTGGCATCGTGAATTTTCGATGAATTCCCAGCCTCCAAAGATGGCGCACATCCTCTAGTCGACTGGCGGAGCGCCTTGGGCTTGCTTTGGCGGAGGGCTCTCTCAGACATCTGAGCAATTTTCGGCCTGACTACTTCATTCGAGTACTTGAGCAGGTTTCGTTGTGATCAGCAATGAACAGCTGCGTCTTGAAAGAGAAGCCGGGTACATCAGAGCTGCCAGGGAGGAATTCCTCACATGATTCAAGCAACAGAAAGTGATCAAATACTTGGACTTCGATTAGTAGCGTTGACACAGCCCGAATAACTAGAAGTGCATTCACAGAAATAAGGCTACCTCGCGCAAGTAAGATCATCTTTGGCTGCATCATGTCCCGTACTTGATTCATCAGCCAACACCCGGGACGGCTCATGGAAAGCGGTCAACCCACAGCCAATGGGAGACAGCTCAAGATACGACCGCCTTTGGGAAAAGCACCGGCCCTGGAAAACCCAGCATATTATCGATGCATCGCTCTTTTAACAGCATCATCTTATGATTTTCATGTACCAGTGACACCGCTTACCGCTGTACTCATGTCTCTAACATTCTATCCGCGGCTGCTCTCACGGGTGGGCCAGCGACTACAGGTGACTCTCCAATGCCTCACTGTCAAAAGAACAGCACTTATTGACACCAGTATAATCAGCCTCTTGTATTAACTCGCCACTCTAGCTCCTTGACTGGGCTGGAAAGAAATAATTCACCCAGCGCTGATGTACCTCGCACCCCCAATTTAGTCAAGGACGAACGAATGTCAGCGGCTATAACTCACTCCCCGCGCTTCCGAGCTTTTTTGGCTTACTTCAGTCTAGTTCTGGTCACTCGACAGAGCCATCTACACCGCCTCAGCTGCAAGCCAAAGATTGGTTGGACTTTCACTCGAAGGCAAATCGTCGATCGAATAACGGACTAACTATAACTACAGGGTGCAGCGTCTAGAGGGTTTAAGTGGCAAGGCACGGCTGCCCCGAAGCGTTCAAGCAGTATATCTACGGCCGCTTCGTAGAAAGGCTGAATATGGTCTCCCAGTGTGTGATCTACAGTTGAGATCATACAGCGTTCGAAATGTTGAATTCTTTTCGGATTTCGCTATACGAGCTGCATATTACTTGGGTCTTCCGGTCTCTGGGCCTGTACCTTTACCACGCATTGTCGAAAGATGGACTGTGCCCCGAAGCAATTTTGTTCACAAGAAGAGCCAAGAAAACTTTGAGCGTATAACCCTGCGTCGGCTGATCCAGGTCAAAGATGGGAATCCACAGACTGTCCAGGCGTGGCTGGCTTTTTTGAGGAAATATGCATTTCATGGGGTGGGTATGAAAGCAAACATGTGGGAATACGATAGTCTCGGTATGTCTAAGCCTTATACTGCATTTCACCATTAGCAAGAGCTGACCATTTGTTCGTACCTAAGATGTCGTCGAGAACCTGGACAGAGCGGGTCCAGAAATCGAAAAGTCACTTGAAGGACTCCTTTCACAATTCGGTCAAAGACAAGATACAAAATCGGACGATTCTCTTGTTGAAATCTTGAACAAAGACCACCTGGTCACACTGAAGAGCCCCTTATCAGAGGCCGGCAGGCGCTGACCCGTCAAGGATACTTACACATAAGCTGCTGTCTTGTTTGATCTGTATTAACAGGCCATGGAATCTCTGATACTTCTGTTTGGCGACCTTGGGAGAAATTTGCGGTCCACACCATCAAATATCATTCTGTCTCGGCATGGTTCTCAACAGCTTTCGCAAATCCAAATAAGAATACAATCTCAACATGACACCCACTGCTATGGATCCCCGGCCTCAATCATCTCATGTAGCCCCGTGTCCGTGTTTCCTTTAGTGGCCTTTCTCTAGAAAGTTCAACAACTGATCACAATACGCAGATCGCAATACGCAGATCACAATACACAGATCGCAATACACAGGCTGTTAAGGGGTGGTGCTCCTATACAATGAAATCTTTTTACATGACACCAGTTACTTCTAATCACGTGATTCACGACCGGGTATATTTCGCGGCTCTCGGGCCATGTTATGTAAACCCATGTCTATATGCAACTCTCCTCAACAAGGTGGTGTTGATACAACATGTATAATATAAGCTCTTGCCTCAATAAGAATCTCAGATTGGCTGCCAACGAGCACCGGCTTTGCGCTGCAGGACCCATCAGGATCCCCATCAGATACGAAAAGCTGAAAAGCTGTCGACTTAACAGATCATTTAGCATCTGTACTACAAAACGCGCTTCCGATGCACCTCGCACAATTTTTTCTGGTATCCAGCCTACAGGTGTGCCTCACTTGGGTAATTACTTGGGTGCTTTGAAGGAATGGGTTCGATTGCAAGACACTGCGACCGAAGGGACAAGACTTGTATTCTCTATCGTGGATTTACATGCGCTCACAGTGCCCCAAGAACGCTGCCAGCTGAGGGACTGGAGGAAACAAATGCTCGCCGCGTTGATTGCCGTGGGCTTAGATCCAAACCGCTCCACGCTCTTCTATCAATCAGCCGTACGCTGTGCTGCTCTTATCATTTGAATGTCTTTCTTGTCCACTAACCCACCGTCAGGTTCAATCACATGCTGAGCTGTTCTGGATCTTATGCACGATAGCATCTATGGGATACCTATCCCGAATGACTCAATGGAAAGTGAGTAATCATAACGGAAGGCGGAGACTACGAGTTGCAGACATTGCAGCAAAGGACTATCATTGAGGTATCACCATTAACACCGAAAAGAGCAAGCTTCAGTTACCCGACGAAGCGACTCTCGAAAGCCAAGCAGCAAGATCCGAGTTACGGCTTGGCCTTTTTTCATACCCTGTTCTCCAAGCGGCGGACATACTTGTTCACAGGTCTGGTGCTATTCAACGCCCCGCAGATCTTGGCTAATTCCGATTAGAGCAACCCACGTTCCAGTTGGAGAGGATCAAAGGCAACATCTCGAATTCGCTCGGAATATTGCGAATAGTTTTAACCATCGATACGGGCAGGTTTTTCCAATTCCGGAGGCTCTTATATGTGAGGCGCTTTTGGTTCCCCCAATGAAGGTGTTACCGTGGCAGAGAAAGATTACTGACTCTGGAATGCCCTATAGCACCCGCTAGGCGAGTGATGTCTCTCAAAGAGCCAACTCTGAAGATGTCCAAGTCTCATAGTGACCCACGATCCAGAATTCTTCTCACCGATTCCTCCGAGGAAATTCGTAAGAAGATCAAGGTTGCGCTCACGGATTCAGAAGCAGGCGTAACGTATGACCCCATTGGCAGGCCTGGTGTGTCGAATCTCTTAGAGCTTCTTAGTCATTTTGACGGAAGAACATGCGAGGATTTAGTCTCGGAGCACCGATTTTCTAGTCTCAGGGATCTGAAGGAAACTCTAGCAAATCAGATCTCGAGCAAGCTTGCGCCTATCAGGGAAAGATACTTGCAACTAATTGCGGACAAGGGCGGGTATTTAGATGCTATCTCTGAACAGGGAAAGCATACAGCCAGGACCAATGCCGAACAGACTATGAGCCATGTCAGGAATGTAATGGGTTTATGAAAGGCTATTGTTCCAAATGGCTCCGTCAGAGGCGGAGAACACTATGCTGCTGTCTATAAATACATATACAGAGAAATTCTGTGCATTCTCATACATAGTATAAGATGTCACAAAAAGGCCACATATATAAAGGAAGTATTGTTAAGGAAAATAGGGAAATGCATCAAATTTCACATTGTCTTTGTTGAAGGATATGCTACAAGGTGTTAAGGGAAAAGGATCAGTTAGGTATAGAAAACATAGCAGTCTAGTTATTTCAAGACTAATCCTTGCCATCCTATAGTCTGGCAAGGTAAATAGGAGGTTAAGTACAGAAGGATCCCGAGTTATTAACGTTATAAGAGTTATGTATAGGATGTGTGACGGACTTGTGGGTATCTCGCTGGGTATTGAGGGATTCCTGTGACATAAAATCTATAATAATAATATAATCGGTAAGCCACCTACTATGATAAGCGACCCGTACGTCAGTCTTGTGTTCTTCAATATAAAACAATTCAACTACTAACAACTCCATCAAAAATACTTTAATCGTTAAAATTTTTGGTAGATTAAGAGAGCCGAATCTGTCTTATAATTAAAACTATTTAAAATAATAAAATTCTTTTTATAGCAGAAGCAGTATATATATTTAAGATTCTATATTCAATCTTATAAAAATATCTGTAAGAAATTAAAGCAAAGTTAAATAAATATACTAATTCTATAAAATTAACTTATTTTAAAAAAAAGACTTTGAAGAATTAGTTTTTTTTTATTTATAAAATAAAAATTTATTCTCAACTATTATATATATAAAATATAATAATAATTCTTTTCTAAAAATATAACTTAAATTCTACTGTTTTTATAGACAAAAAATAGATATATAATTTTATTAAATATACTTCAGAATTAAAAAATTAATTCTTTTAAAAATATTATATCTAATATATTTAAATTTAAAGATCTAAAGTATTTAATCAAATAGTTTAACTATATTAAAATTATATAAAAAATATAATATTTTTAATTAAAATATATAAAATTTTAATAAAACTAGTTTTATTATAGAAATAGTAGCTATAGTCTGTATAATTATATAGTCTAACTATATAAATAAATTATTTTTTATATAGTTAAAAAATTAAAAATAAATACTTTTAATTAAGTATATAAATATACCTGGTATAATATTATTACTATATTTAATTTTTAAAAATAAATTTTATATAAAAATATAGTATTAGAATTGTCTTCTATCTAATTAATATATTAATCTATTACTAAATAATTAGATTTTTAATAATATTAGTTTATATTAGCTTTGTAAATATTTTATTTATTTTACTAAAAATTAATAAATTAGATAATATAGTTTTTTAATTTTTAATAGATATAACTTTTATTTAACTTCTAAACTTAATAATATATATAACTAAAATAATATTATTTTTATCTATATATTTCTATATTTTATATATTCTTATTAACTATTTAATATTATTTATTTTATAATATTAAAATAAATATATAATAATTTAATAGAACAGCTAATCTGCTAGAGCATCTACTATATTAATAAGATTAATTTTTTAGATATATATTTAAAAATATATTTTTTTATTTTTAAAAAATTATCCATTTATAATATTTTTAAAATATTAGAATTAATTTTATTTTAATTAAATAAAATATTTAATAGATTAGTTATACAGTTCTATAAATCTATTCTAATTAATAGTATTATATTATATTAACTATATTAAAAATATCTAAAAATATAAAATAATTATAAAAATATAAAACTATAATTAAAAGATTTTTTTATAAATATATAATTAGCTTGTTTTTATAAATAAAAGTAGTATTATTTTATATTATAAAAGAATATAAAATTATTTTTAACCAGACTATTTTGCTTAAGCAGAAAGTTAATAAATTATAAACTAAATTAAAAAAATAAAATATTAAAAATAAAAAATCTTTTTATTAAATAGCTAATTTAAATAGTCTTACTATTAATAAGACTGAAAATATATTTAAAAACATTTATAAAACTAATTAAATTAATAAAAATTAGATTAAAGAATTAGCTGTTAATAAGAAATTCCTACTACTAGATATTATCTTATTATAATAAATATAAAATAATCAGATATATAAAAATAAAATATCTAATATATAAGAATACTAAATAAATATATTATTTTATTAATATATAGTATATAAAAGCTTTATCTTTCTATAGAAGACTGTTTAGATGCGCGCGGGTAGCAGATGGCTTACCATAGCAGATGGCTTACCGATTATATTAAAGTATTTTACTAAATTTTAATATATAAAGTTAAGTAAATCTTCAGTAGAAATAATAACTTAGATATTATTAATATATAGAATTATTATTTTTTTATATTTTCTTATAAAAATAAATATTTATTAGATTAAGATATTATCATTCTAATATCTATAGTTGTAGTAAGAAATTTATAAAATTAGTTTTTTATAAATTATTTTAAATTATATATAAATAGAAATAGGAGACAGATTTTATTAATATTATTATTAAAATTAAATAATTAAATTATATTAATCTTTTTATTATTATAAAATTTATTATATAAAAATATTTATTTAATATCATTTTATTTATAAATATATCTAAATATTATTATAATAATAAGAAATACTCTTATTATTACTATTTTTACTGTTTGAATATATATAAAATCATAGTTAATATTATACTATTATAAAAAGCTATAGATAATATAATAAATCTTAAATCTATATATTTTATTATTAATATTAAATTTAATTTTAAATATCTAGTATTTTAGTATTGTTTTATACTCTATAGATAATTTAATAAAATATTATATATTATATTTACTAAATATGTTATGGATTGATCGATAAGGACGATTCTTAATAAGATTGATATAATATAAAGATTATTGATAAGAAGAAAGTTTGAAAAGAATAAATTCTATAGAAAAGCTTTTAGAGACAGAAACTAATAGTAGAGTATTGATATTACTGAAATTTATTATAGATCCTGTAGTTTTAAAGACTAGCGTTCGCGTCAGTTATATATATAAATGTTATTATAAATAGAATATCTAATAGTACTATCTAAAACATATAAAATAAAGTAGATAGAAAAAAGAAAGTTATATAGAATAAAAAATAGATTATTAAAATTATAAAAATAATTAGATATATTTAAAAATATAATATTTATAGTTAATGATTAATTTATTTATAGTAATATCTTCAGTATAGATTTATTTATTATATTAAAATCTATATTCTTTCCAATAAATAAGATATTAGATAATAAGTGTTGAGAACTACTTGACGCAGTAGACACGCTGGTTAGGCAAGATAAGCAAGATGATACAAAACAGTCTTCTCATAATTTTAAAACTAAATCTTAAGAAATCTTCTTCTTTAAAGGATTTTAGAATAATATATATATAAAAGAAAGAAATAAATAATATAATAATATAGATATTTAGATTAAAGATCTGATAAATCTATATTAATTGTTGCCTTTCGAGGGCTCGATGTTGGCATCCGTGGTTCTGCCACTATGAACCGCCTAGGGCAGGTTCTGCCACCGCCCGGCAAGCCCGGCTACTAAACATGTATGTATCTATATAGCTAGAAAGAATTAACTATCTATAAATTATTATAATTTCTGTTTTGGATAATCTTAACAGTTAATATTAATAATATATCTAGTTAATAATTCTTAGTTTATCTAAAAATCTAATATTAATATAGTTGTTAATAAAAATATATCTAAATTAGTTTATCTATTTAAAACTAATATTTTATTTAGTAAAATATTTATAGTACTACTAACAAGCTTTTTTTAATCTTTTTTTTTCTAGTAATATTATCTTTTTTTATTTTTTTTTTGTTTATTCTGATTTATTAATCTTTTGTCTATTATTATTTATTTTAATTCTTATTATTTTTATTATTTATTTTTAGAAGTATTTACTAATATCTAGTAATTAACTTTTTAATATAGATTTTTTGCTACAGCTGGTTTTTTAATAGATTATAAAAATATCTAAATTCTAATTCTAGTAATTAATTATTATCTGAATCTATAACTATAACTAAAAGTTCTATATTCTATATATTAATATATTTAAATAATATTATTTAGACTATCTATTATATATTTTATTTTATTAAAATAAATTATAAAAATATAATAAATATTTCTACAGATTTTCTTATAGTAGTAAAAATAATAGTATTAAATATATTACTATTCTGTATATTAAAAATCTATAGTAGTTAAAATAAAAAAGATAATTATAATTATCTAATTAAATAAACTAATAAAAGATTATTTAAAATAATAATTCGAAGATTTAAACTTATAGTTATATTTTTTTTAATATATTTATTAATTTCAGCTCCAGTATTTTTTTTAAAATAATTAATATTTTTTAAAAAAGCTAAAGCCAACGTAATTCTATAAACTAATATATTTTTAATTTTAATTATTATATTAGTATTATTAACTTTTAAATTAATATCGCCGATCTCTAAATCTATACTAATAATATTAATTAAAATAAAACTAATTATACTAGAACTTATAATTATACTAAAATTATTATTAAAAGTTAATTTACCTCTACTTTTTATATAATATCTATTTTTAGATTTTTTTATTAATAATAATATAACTTTTATATAGTTTCTCTTTGTATAAATATAGAATAATAAGATTAATATTATTAATTTTTTTATACTATTTTTAACTGATTTATTAATAGATTTATTAATAAATATACTTATTTTTTATACAGCTACCGAAACTATATTAATAGTATTTATAATATTTATTTTTTTTAGATATAAAATCTAATATAGATTAATTTAGATTTAAACTAATTATTAAAATATTTTTATTTAGATTAAAGTTACTAACTATAATTTTATTATTCAGACAGAACTATGATATACTAATACTAATATTTAAATAATAAATAAAAAAATAACTAATATTTAAAGAATAAAATTTACTTAATTATTAATATAGATAATAGTAACTATATTTAATATTTATAAATAAAAATATAAAAAATATAATAAAAAAAAATATAAAAAAAAAGAATACTGTAATAGTAAATTTTTTTTATTTATATTTTTTTTATTCTTTCTACTGTTTTATTAAAATAGTTTGTAAATAGTAACTAATATATATTAAAAAATATCTAATATTAGATATTTTTATTTTAATATATCTTCTAACTGAAAATATAGAAATCTTATTAAATATAATAAAAAAATTTATTATTAAACTGCTTAAGCTTTCTATATATATCTAAAAATTATCTTACTTTTAAAAAATATTATAATAATAAATTAAAATATAGATATTCTTTTCTATAGAGATATAAATATATAGTAGATATAATAAATTAATAAAATCTATTAAATTAAATTTATTAATTTTAAAAATATTGATTATTAGATAGCTATAATTAAAAAATATTAAAAAGTCTTAGACAGTAAACTCTAAAAATAACTTAATAATTATTAATATATAATAAAAAATATTTACTATAACTAATCTTTAATTATTTATATAGTAGAAATTTCAGGCCTGATAAAAATATATAGTATTATAAATAAAAAAAATATAGTAATTAAAATATAATAATATATTAATTCTAAGCTCTGTAAATAGATTAAAAAATCTAAATAAAATACTATTCTAAAGAAATTTAATAATAAAATAAATATCTATTTTATAATTTAAGAAAATAAATAGAATTTAAATATAAAGAATAGAATCTAAAATTGTATTTATAATAATATTTATTTTTTTTAAAAATATAATTAATATAATTATTTATATAACTAATCTGATTATAAATCTAATAATTAAAATAATATCTAATATTATAAAAAATAAATAGACTTTTATAGACTCTATAACTGTAATTAAAATAAT